>UCOJ01000690.1:0-74007 GCA_900474305.1 Cecidostiba fungosa
ATGTCAGATCAAATATATACGAAGCATCGCCAGAAAATGCCCATAAATGAGGTATTACCAAAACTATTACCCGAAAAAGGTTGGAAAAAGCGTTTCATTATTGTAAGATAACTGGGTAGGGAAAATGTCCAGCTCCTACCCAGTACATACTGAAAATGGCCAATTCCTTCTAAAAAACTATTTTGAATTTCCACCAGGGTCTTTCAACTCCAAAATGCGCACAGTAACCGTGCACTTTTATACTCTCGCTCGTAAAAATCATTGTTGTACACATTTTCCATTCGATTCAATCGAGCTAGTTGTAAAACACGCCGCGTTCAAAAGGCATCGCTCGTCTCAAGATTGGAATATTGTATTATGTGGAACAACACACATGTGCTCCCCCGACAAATCCACTTTTCTAAACAAGCGTAAAATTGAGCGTGCGTGCTCAGTGAAATTTTTCGCAGCATCATTAGCCCGCAGTGCCAAGGAAAAAAAAATCCCGCGCCGACAATAGAAAGTGCGGCGCGTGTAGCCACGTGCGTTCCCGCGCAGTCACGTTTTTCACGTGAATCTCGTGCAGTAGTCTCTAACGAGCGAACGAAAAGAAAAGCGGCCTCTGCGAGGAAAAAAGTGAAAAGAGCTGCAGCGAGATGTGCTTAATAGAATGTGCATGTGGGCCTTTTTTGTGTCAGGAGAATTTAGTGCAGGTGATTTTCCAGATTTTCTTGTATTTCTCGTCTGATGCGTGAGATCGTCTCTAAAACGAAACGAATCGGTTGAGTCGCTCTGTTGTGGGAGAGAGAGATATGATATGCCTTTGATTTGTTATATTAAAGTGTTTACACCGACTAACTGCTCTTTTTATCCGGTCTTTTACGGGAAAATTGAGAAAGTCAAACGGTTTTTAAAAAGAAGATTAATGGGCCATTGCATTTTTTTTTCACGTCGATGAAAGGAATTCCTGCCAAGGAAACAATGCGATATTCCTAATACAATAATAAAGTTTCATTCGCCGCTCAAAACTATCCTCCTCGAGCATTAGCCGCTCAAAAATAAAAAGGGAATAAAAAATCGACTCCTAACTCATGTATTAATACAAGTACCAAAGATGCAGTATCAGAAGCGCGAGCTGCACTTTTCGCATGGTCGGACACGCACTGCGGGGCTCCACTTCAAAAGTGGCGATGAATGAGAGTGGAGGCGACTCGTCTCTCTCGCTGCAGATGAAAGAAAAGTGCGCCGCGCTCTGCGTAATTCTACGTGTGCTCTCATGTGTGCGTGTGTGTATTAAAGCAGACGCAGAAATTAAGAGGAGGGAGTCACTGCGTGACGACTGGAGCGCGCAGCGCATATGATGCGTACTTAACGCAAACGCTGACGTCCGCGTACTAGTATGCGCTGGAGATGCGAATGTCGTTTTTGTTGTAAACTTGGCGATAATAATTAATTATTATGTTAAAACATATTAGCCACTTTCAAGATCATCTAAATTTGGATGGAAATTATAGCCTAAATGCATGAATTAATAAGGATCGCATGAAAGAAATTGTTTTTCCGCGCAGAGTAGAGCGCATATATCAGGCACATAAACACTCTCAACGTCGGATGCTCCCATCGCTCTCGGAAAAGCAGAACAGTAGTTCTCGTGGCCTTTTTTGCCTTATTATTCCATTCTCTCTCACCGCTGCTGCACATAATAATATACATATCCCTATATACTCGCGATGGGAATAATTCTGAAACACACGGCGCTTCGCGCATAGCTAATGAAATGCATATTGTATATACTCGCGCGCGCGCGCGCGCGTTTCGATATTGTGCATATAAGCGTTGAGTCAGTCCGAGAAGTATAGCTTAGCGTAGATTGAATTAATTTCATCGCTGTTTTTTCTGCGGAGCCGATTATACTTTTAACGTGTGCACGCGCCGTTTAATGTCTTAACTTGGCAGCTGGTGTTGGAGGAGGTATATAATTGCAGTCCTCTCGTTAATTGCGTATTAGGCCTATAATGGAAATCCAAGTGTTTGCGATTTTTTTGCGTACAGTCTGTGTGTGTATGACTGCGGTGGTTCGGAGTTTATGGTCGAGGAAGAGGGGAGATTCGATCTTGCAGTTGTAGGCGGAAGTTTTGGTTAGCATGCGAGTGATTATTTTTACTTTTTTGCTACTGTGTACTAGTACTGCGCGGGCTGAGAATTAGCTGTGGATTTTCATCGAATATACTTTGTTAAATAACACAAGAATATATACTTTCAGTTTTTGTAAGCTCTTTTTAACGACGCAAGATGCTTCATCTCGATTTTCATTTTGCACGAGTATCGGTGGGCAATATTCCTGTCTTATTCTTTTTTTTACCTAGAAGTTTTGATCGCTCCATGTTGAAGGAGTGCTATTTGAATTCGAATTTCAAAGCAATAATAATGGTTGTAATAAACTGAACTATTAGGCGATGATCCCTAACTATATTTTAAGTGATGACTTCTGACATAAGTGTGGAAAATAAAATCAAAACACTCTTAAAATCAAAATGCGCGGATCTCGTCGAAAGTCGCTAGTCTGAGAAAAAGCGCGTTTGAAACATCGAGAGGGTTTGCACAGCAGTGTGAATCACTTTTTTAGTCATTACAGGAATAGTTATTCGACGTGATTGTACGAATTGAAATCTTTTAATAATTTTCCGATAAGATATTTGATGATTTTTATTTTTATCATTGTACAGTGATTAGGTTACCAAGGAAACAATTTATCATTGCAAAGTAACGTAATTTTTATACATACGAATTGAATAACAGGCGCGCACACCGATTGCGTGGCACGCGTATTTCTCTATTGGCTATCTTCGATTGCTACCGATGGCCAATCCAAACAACGACGTCACCGTATAGCGACATCTGTATAGGATCTACTGATTCCAATTTACCAATTTCAATAGCTGCTATATATTATTTCGCATCGTGTCAGTGCGCTCAGTATACTAAGTTGTCCACGATGGAAGGAAACAATGGGAGCACCTTTGTCAAAAAGAGAGACCTTACGACCGACATCAAGACTGTAGAATACATATACAAGTGGACGATAAGCAATTATTTAGACCGTATCAAGGATAACGGAAATTCATTAGATTCTCCTAACTTCATTTGCGCAGGTTACAACTGGTATCTGCAAGTATATCCAAACGGTTACAACGAAAAATGTAAGAACTACGTTTCTGTACAGCTCTTTCTCGACTCTTACGAGTCTGACGATGCCCAAGAGAACCCACTTTACACCGACGTCACAATATCAATTTTGAATGATAAAGGTGTTGAATCGTATATTACGAAAAAAAAATTTTTAAACAGCGAATTCACCAATGACAAAGCTGTGTTCGAACATTTTCTACGTAAACAAACGCTTACCGAGAAGAGCGACGAGCTACTGCCGCATGACCAGCTTACGATTCTGTGCAAAACATGTATCAGCAAATCTGTAGAATCCAAGGAAGAGGTTTACAAGACGATAATCTGGACATATCGCTTGAGCGAGTTCGACGACTTCGAGAAGCTTCTGAAAAAGTCCAAGTTTAGCGACGTAGAGATCGTCGTCGGCGATCGAGTATTCAAAGCACACAAGGCCATTCTGTCGGCGCGCAGTCGAGTTTTCGAGGCCATATTCGAGCACAATATGAAGGAACAAACCGAAAACAAGATCGTGATCAGCGACGTCGACGCCGAGGTGATGGAAGTGGTGCTGCGCTACATATATGTTGGTGAACTCGAGGTTCAAGAGCTAGAACGGCTGAGACGTGAACTCTACGTGGTGGCTGACAAGTACGAGCTCGATGGGTTAAAGCAAGTATGTGAGGCAACGGCCGACACGATGATTGAAAATTTGAGCCTCGACAACGTTGGTGACGCCCTGGCTTTTATAGATATGCTACCGGGTTCGGAGGACGTTAAGACTCTTGAAGAAAAGGCGATTAACTTTATAACACAGCACTCGTATCAGCTCATAGATTCGGACAGTTTCCAGAAAGCTTGCAAGTCATTGTCATCGTCTATTTTGACCAAAGTTATTACTGCTTTCATGCAGTCTGCAAAGTGATTTACGATTTATCTTTATTTATTTATATAATTATTGTTTACAAAGTCTATTTATTAATGTATTTATTCATTTATTAATTATTGCATTCAAAACATAAATACTGGAATTACAAAAAATTAAATTCTAAATACTTCATCGGTGTACTAATTTCATAGTCGTGGTCGATTATCTTTGTTAAAAACCAAAAGTTTGTTTTACAATAAACGTGTGTTAGATTAACTAATTTAGTTTTTTAGTTTTAAAATTACTTTAATACATAAACCTACTCCCTCAGAATACCTTATTTCATTAGTTTAAAAAATCAATTACAACAAAATTTTAAGTTATGCAAGTAGTAAACACATGTAAAATTAAATAGTTTCATAAAATATCGATCTAAACCTATACTCTCTATAATACGACAAGTTAAACGTCGAGTGAAACTCAAGTACAGCCAGCCAGAAAAATGTCGTAGCTCGTCGCAAACTCGGTGCGCGTAGAGTTTCCTCCGGCAAAACAAACAGAAACGAAATATATCGTTGAAAGCCAATAGGAGCTTCCTCTGCGCACTTCCATCACAGTATCATCAGACCAGGGCATTCTGCTTCCGAGAAAATTTCTTAACTCCCCCACGATCAAATATACCGTAGTTTCCTAATATAGGAGAAATACGATAATCTCGCACGTGAGAGGAGTACATACATATAGCGGTAGAGAGATCGTTATTACACGTGAACAATAGACAGTTTCAATTAATAGCGCGATTTTATCGAGCAAGGATATATAATTATGCTCTCGTTTGATTGCGCGCGCGGCACATTGGTTTTACCTTATTAAAAAGCCGCTACTTCATATTATTCCAATTACAACAAGATGCCCTACAAAGTTTAACGACTATACGAAGTAATCACATCCCTCCTCTTCCCATCAGTAGAAAAGGTCAGGCTCACACACAATTATCTCAATATCGAGCATGCATCGATCCAACCAATCAACCCCCTTCTCGAAAAACAGTTCCAAAAATCCTTCGCCAGTACATAGCAATATAGTAGTCCTCTTGATATAGCAGCATATATATATAATAGTAGCATCGCCCCTTACAGAACTCGCGCACCGGCGTCGATCCCCTACTCCTCTTTCTCTCTTCAGCAGCAGCAGCAGCAGCAGAGCAGTAGCTCCCGCCGCGGAAAAATAGCGCGCGCACCGCAGCGCGTCAGTCGATCGCCAGTGCCCGAAGCAGACGCTCCGTATATATATATATAAAATACACTACTCCTCGCCGCCGTTGTCGTCGTCGAATAATTCTCCCGTACAGAGTGTGGCGCGCGCTTACACACAGCTATAAGTATATACACCATAGTGAGAGAGAGAGAGAAGTGTGTTTACGCGGTGCGCGCGCGCAATAGTATAGAGGCAAAAGGGGAATAGGTCCGCTCGATCGCGCGCGTGCAGCATTAGTTCGCTGTGTCCGTCTGTGCAGTAGGCTGCCGACACCTTTGCCTATATAATTCAGGGCGGTTTCGATACATATCAGACGGTTTTGTGTCAAGACGACTCCGGCAAGTCCTGCAGTCTGTGCCGTGAGCTCACTGACTGCCATCAGTTGGATAATACATTGCTGCTGACTTTTTTTTTCCTGCTCCGATAATATACGACGAGAGAGGCTGCGAGATGAGCACGCCGGTGAAGAAGGTCCCGATACACCTGCAGGTTCGTATTAGAGAAGGAGAGTCGGGAGAAGAAGGAGTGAGATGGCTTGTGTGTGTGTGTGTGTGTGTGTGTAGAGCTGGTACAGGTGTGTGGTGGAGTCAGACGCCTATATATACTATACACTCCTGTCGTGCTGCTGCTGCTGCTGCTGCTGATGTTTTCTCTTGTACAAATGTCTGATTGTTATACGCTAAAAGCTCGCACCTGCGAAGACTTCCAAAGGGAGTTTTCCAAAGCTATTGATTTTGTTGTAGGTAGGTGGAAAGCCCGGGTTTCGGAATTTCGCCTGATGGATGGATGTGTGTGCGTTATGGGGGGTGGTTCCAGACAACTGATGGAGAGGGGATGCTATAATTTATTTGTGTAGAATTTAACATAATGGACTTCTAATAATATTTAACGTTAATCAGCGCATATCGCCTTGCGGAGTATAGGAGATGCTCATAAATTATTCATTAAAGTTTTGATGTTAAACGCTGCCAATTACTTAATTCGTTTCACTGTACTGGCATCTCTCCGTGAAAATAAGCTGCTCCACACAGGTCGAACGAACTTTATCTCTCGGTGGAATAATCTAGTTTATATATAGGTACTGTATATTCGTGTAACAAAATTCAAATGCTCGAGAGCTGTATATATACATCGATAACATAATTACAGGTTATCACGCAGCAGAGCGGCCCATAAATATATAATGTCCTGCACTCGACCCCGATAAATTTCCAAAAAACGACGGAAAGTTTATATAGGAGAGCCAGTGACACACTTAATTTTCCATATTGATAAAAATAAACGGTTGGCGAACTGCTCGGGAAACGCAAATAGAAGCCGGGAAACACACCTTTTCACCGGCCGCGTCTACTACAAACTCGCGTCTCTCGTCTCTTTCTCTCGTTGTGTCCTATATAAGTTCCAATGCGTATTCGCTGTCAAAATGTCCGATATCGAGCTCTCGTGATGTACATTATGTGAGCAGACGCGTGTGTTGTAATTTCCGGATTGAGTTTGTCGATTTTCGTAAGTCGAACAATAACATTGTGTATGTAGCAGGCATATAACTGTAATTCTGATTGAAAAATTTGGGTTATTGGAGCGAGACACCTGTTATGCACGATCGATTGTTTTGGAATTCTCGATATCGTGCTCTCCGGGGTCATTGCTGCTGATTGTTTTGGAACTGGAATTTTTCATCGGGATTATGATGACTTTGCTCCGAACCGCATCACTTTATTTTTACTTTCAAATTTCGACAACATGCTAACGATGCTCTATTGTGAATTTTCTGTCTGTACGTGGATAGTACGAGTCAAAATACGAGTTTTGAGTTCGGTGGCTCATGCGCAGTTACTCGTGCGCACATGCGTACTGCTGCGAGACTGATAAGCGACGAAGCAGAGAGCAGTAACCTTATCTAAAGCACACCTGCAATTAGATTTTTCATTATAATACCGAAAGCAATAACAGTAAAGTCAGATTCGACTATAGTCGTGTAGTGTACAAGTTTTTTATAGAAACTTTTATATAAAGACGCCGACTCGGATAAATTGCGCGGAAATATTGACACGCGCGTAATTGAGGGTTGTCTTTTAACAAGTCTTCAAAGCGAACGATTCAACAATGACAGTTCAAAACTACACGATTCCAATCTTTTTCTATTATAGCACAATATTTGTTCATAACTGTTATTTTTAAAACGACAGATAGCTCGCGCACGCGACGACGTTAACACGAATATTCCGAATCAGAGACACTGCACAATTCAATTATACTCCAACAGCAGCAGCGGTTCGCAGACGAGGAAGAAGAAGAAGACCAGAAAAAAAAAAAACTAGTCGACATGAGAAAATTTACAGCGCAACCGATCCTATATATATCTGACGCATCAAGATCGAAAATGACGATACGCCGCCGCGAGCTTCAGCGGTTACTTAACCGTCGCGTGTGTTGCGGGACGACGAAGCCGACCCTTTTTTTTGCACGATTCGCGGCGATTCCGCAAGACGCTCTTCGGTATTATATGCACTCACACATAGAGTCACGACGTGTGGCGGTGGTTATATAGCTAGAGCGAAGAAATCATCCGGTATATACAGTGGCTCGTTTTATTTTTAAATGCGCGCGCCAGTCGGGCTCGCTGACCGACCGGTGTTTTACCGACGTTACGCAATTCTTTGTTTATCGGAACGATGCGATGGTGGAGTGGAGAGCTAACATGTGTGCGATGCCGAGCAGCGGCGCACGTTTTCTTTGATCGACCGGTTAGCCTTTTGCCGAGGTTATTGGGGAGATGATTGAGGATTGCGAAAGATTTAGAACTCGTTTTGGTGTATATAGATATTATGCGAGTGTTTCGGTTTTTGCACTCATTGATTTTATTCGATCGATATATTGGATACCAGCGGGAGCTAAGAATAAATTTTATGAACTTCATTCGGAGGCAGTGCGCATCGAATTCCGATAAAATATTTACATAAAATAGAGTATAGTGTGAGTATAATGTAGAAAGAAATCGAAGTGCTATCTATACTGTGTTGGCAATTCACAGGAGCTATAATGAGTTTGTAAATCTTTATTGCCTATATTTAAGCTCTAATCGAAAGTAAACACACCTCATTCTGCTCAGTGTACACAAAATTATCTTCGACGCGCGTATGTACACGAATTATTTTTTCTATTTTTTTACCTTGTACAAGGTTACCTGAAAACTCATTAGATTACAATTTTTTCAATTGACGAGAAAAAAAATCCATGACGATTTTCACGGAATAAATTTTAGATCGGTTCAGTAACTAACTATAGGTACTGTACACCGGAGGGTATAAAAAGCCTTTTCTTCAAGACTGTGTGATTCAGTGGATGAGTCATACCACCCTTACGACGTGCCGCTATATTCCTGAATTCTAACTACGTTTCTCCCTCGTTTATCGTCACGCTGGGAATATTCTACGCCATAATACGTGCAAATGGGCCGAGCGAAAATCAATTAAACACCCGCAATCTTTCGTTTCTTTTGAAATAGAAAGTATATATAAAGCGATGATTAGGTCACATTTTTTCCGGCAGTTGTTGCCAGTAATAGATCGTAAGGCCAGATATATATACTGAATAAAAAGTTGATAAAATCGATAAGCGATAATAGAAGCGAAATTTTTATCAATAAACGCGATAAACAGAGAGTCGTTAAATTTTTTTACCGCAGAAATAGATAATTTTTACGTTTCGAGTGTTTGTTTTCACGCTTTTTACGCGCAGCAGTGCGCCATAACTTATTTACGGCCTTACTTTCTTCTCTCGGATTTCTAGTATACTTACGTAAAAAAAAAAGAAAAAGAATAGTTTTAGCACGCGACTGTCTGTTCGAGAGTAATAAATCAATACTTTGAAATAAACCATCACCTGTACTGGGCTTCTTACACGATACAGATGACATTCGTTTCACCGTAACAAAAACGGTTCTCAATAATAGAATACCTCGATTCAAATCAAAATTCATTCCGGATCAACAGACACCACAACAATCCACTCTCGAAACTACTAAAAATTCCAGCCACACGCGACGCTCGCAGTAGAAAACAAGTCCTCCTAACGAACCACAAAAAATCCCGGAAACGCCCAACACCAGAATCTCCCCCAATACAGGGGTAGCAGAAACGCCAAGCTCGTAATCGTATAAATCAGCTGATCGACGGCGCTCTCAGAGTCAATAATCTCGTCTGCTATATAGGTATACAGTACTGCGTGTCCGTCTTGCGCGCACATCAGAGAGAGCCAGATAAGATTCGCTGCGCTGATTTAGCCGCGCCAGAGTAGCAGACTCCCGTATTTATTGATTGCCGCACCGGGCCATCGGGTAAATCGAGCGGAGTAGGCAGTCTGTACCTACTCCGATGCGCGGAACTTCAAAAATAGCTCCTCCGGCAAAGTGCGGAGGAGAGAAGCTGATGTGGTGTCTGCTGCCAAACCTGACTCTCTTCGCTGGGGGGGGGGGCTTTCTTTCTTTCTTTCTTTCTTTTTGTTCGAGGGCGATTTGGATGAAGAAGTGAATGATTTATTGATTGAGGATCGATGAGTTGGCGATATTGTTTTTTTTTGTTGGTGGTGCTGGACGATTTGATTTTCGCTCGCGCGTTAGAATGGAAAAGAGAGAGGAGGCATTTTTTTTTTCATTAGTCGAGGATTCTTTAATATCGTGGGTTCTGGAATTTCGACGTTGATACTCCAGTATCGCGTTTCACTTTGCCAGCGAATTTAGTGCTGAAGATTTATAAATAAATGTTGGTGAAAAAAATGTACGTCGCAGGTGGTTGTAAATTAGAGAATACACTTGAATATAGAATTCAAACTTTTAATTGAACAAGAAAGAAATGTCCGGAACATAAAAAATAGAAATCGAAACTACAACGACGCAGTAGTATATAGAATCGATATTAATAGAGACAGATAGCTGGTGTCTCGAGAACAGCGAAAGACGATCAATTCCGATATAACAAAGTTAGCTTAGTTCTTGATGCACGTGCACTGCGGACTTCTTTTTTTATTCTTTCCACAGTATATAATAGTCGGCTCAGCTGTAATCGTCCGGCATCGCAGCATCGATTTTACCGCAGAACACGTTAATAGCGCTCTATAACACCTGAAATTTCTCGGCTCACATGCCAGTTCTAGTTACACACACGTGTAGTAAAACTTTCTGGGCTAGACTCAAAATAACTCCGAGTCTCTACTACTCCGCGACCCAGTTGAATTTTCTCGTCCGCGTATAAAAATCGTTCCCAAAAAAATATTGCATTTCCTCGTTATTCAACCTCTATCCACGTCAGCCCTCGGCTCGTTACGAATCAATTACAGCGCTGCGTAACAATCGTCGGGGCCAAGTACCTTCTCTTCTCTTTCCCTGATACGAGTCTCGTTCATTGAAATTTCCATTCAGCAGCAGCTCGCGGCGGTAAATGCCGGGACACAAAAGAAAAAGCGCAGTAGCTTGTATACTGGTCTGGCAGACACACACGTTTGCTCCGATATATTGCGGTGGTGGTAGCGCCAAGAGCCACCCCTAAGCGCGCAGACAGAGAGTGTCAACGAACTATCGATTCGCGCGCGCGCGCCTTATCGTTGCCGCGTGCGTATACGATGCTTTCTCCGTATATATATAGTTTCTCAGATGGAGATGAGGTGAGGCTTGAGTCGTTGCGTAACTCCAGGTGTAGGTGTGGCTGATGCTGCCGGCGGTGGATGCCGAAATGTGATTGTTTTTGAGAGCTCGACTGTTGTTGCGAGATATTGTATTCTCAAGCGCGATGCTATAGTTTACACAAGTATGTCAACGTGAATAATCGACGTCATTAACAACGTAAAAGAAATTTCTCGGAACAGATTTTCTTCTTAATACGACTCAAGAACAAAATTAACTCTATAACCAAGCATAACCGTCCACCGGACTAAAAAAAAGAAAGAAACAGTAAGAAAAAGTCCATCCGCACAGGGCGCCACGCACGCGTAAACACAGCTGTACATAATACCAGCTCCTCCGGTATATATATACATCGCAGGGGGGGGGGAGAGAGAGCACGACTACTACTACACGCGTGGGTGGAAATTCAGACGGGCTTATCTGCGCGCCGTTTTTCCTGCGCGTAAGTATACAGACAGTGACCGCCGCCGCGCGTGGTTACAACGTAGGCCGATCGTCCACGGTCTAATTCACATTTGCAAATGACCGGCAGCTTATACCGGAAACGCTCGCACCTGTCCCGAGAGCTGCAGACACTTTACTGCTGTTGCTTCTCTCGGTGTGCGTGTTTTTCTTTCCTAAAAGGCTGACGGTATATCGGGTGTTGCGAGATGGAGTGAGATATACGTGTGTAATTGTTGGCTTTTCTCTTTGTTTTGTTTTGTTTTTTTTTTCGGGGAGATTGGAACTGGACTGTGTGACGGAATGAAGTGACCGTGAGTCATTTAGGGGAATTTATTGGATCTCGTGTTTATTGTATGCTTTCCTATATTAGGTATGCAGGAAAGTTTTTGAATTATTGAATAACGGCTGCGCGCGATAGTGTAAAAGTTAGACGAGTGAAAATAGCGTTCTTGGATAATTTGAATGGATTTTCACTTTTTTTTTATGTAACACTTCGCTGAGGTGTGAATCCAGCGCATGCCAGACTAATTTGATTAAATTCAAAGATACATCTGATTACGTCCAATGAGGAAGTGTTCATGGGTGTGTATTATACCGCTTAGTTTTCAAATATAAGTGTGTATACCGCTTAGATCAATCAAAATACAAGTACATTATATTTAAAATAGAGGATCGTCAAAATCGAGTAAATGCCTTCTTTCTATATATACTCCTGAGCAATTTCAAAACAAATTAGTATGCAGAGTATAGAGCTCGAGAGGTCAAACACTTGAGCGCAAGTATATTACGGAGTGTATATACACAACGGTATATACACATTTTAAATTCGAAGCACCATTTTGCGTATACGGTTTTGCAATTGTGAGCCTAGATGAATATATACACCTTGACGTTTCGTTTGTTATTTTATTGCCGAAGCTTATTGAGTATATGCATAAACCTATTACGAGAATTAATTGACTTTCTCATTGCGGCGAAAGAAAGTAACTTTTGTCATTTCTAAAATTAACGGCCTAACGCGTTTTCGTATACTATAGCTGTGAGTTTGAACAATGTGCGGTGGTAGAAAAATGAGCTGAAACTTGATTAAATTCTGAAAGTATTATAATTACTTCATCAAAAAAGATTGAAAAAGAAAGTTTCCTGCATGTATATTGCACACATTATACGTTCAGCTCCTCAAGTCAGTCTTCTAAACAAGTTTTTACACGATTCTTCACGTACAAAACAGTGTTTAATTTTGTACAAAAATTTCAATGCTCGATTAATCTCAGCAAATCCTCACAACGTCTCTCTCAAACCCAGAAAATCCAATCACTCGTCAGAGCCATAAAACCTAAAAACAAAAAAAGGAAAGAAAGCGAAAGGGGCCACTAAAGAAAGCGAACTAATGAGTCCGACGAAAAATCACGACGGCGGCGCGTCTCGAAGCTTTTTCACACGTCGCGTCGCGACGGAAGCTCCTCATAAACGCGACAGAGCGGCAGCTGTCTCAGATGTATGTGTGTTATACTCGTATGTATTAGAGGTGTCTGAGTTGAAGATGAGCTTTAAATTCATGTGGTTCGAACGTGCGTGGGATAAAGTTGAATCTGTTAAAATTTTAAATTAGATTCGCTTTTTTACCAAGACCTATAAATATAATACATGCCAGAGTAGCTCTGAAGAGTTAATTTGAAAAATCAAAGGATCTAAAAATCCTGCAAACACAAAACAGCGACTGCACCGAATTAGCGCAATTTTCACGTTCGCAAATCCTCGGTAGCTATATATATATATTTACAACGTCGCACTGCAGACCCACGCCAAGTAGACGCGCAAAAGTGCGCGTCTCAGGGGAGAAATATTTTTTTCCTCCTGTATATATAATACACGCGCTCTCGACCTCTTCCATATCCGCGACTATATTATACTTCTCCGCGTCTATAAATACACCGAAAATATTCGTCGCAGTAGATATTCGAAGGAGGAGCAGAAAGCGCGTTATCCGTCTCGCGGCGCGAGTTTACGATTGCCGCGCAAATATAAATATATATATGTATACGTCTATATAGTATAGAGAGCCAGATTTCCAGTTTTCAAGTGTGCTGCGAGAAGAGCTGTTGAGAGGAAGAAATATTACGAGCTGGTTATAGGGAGAGATGAGATTGCGCGGGTATATAGGTACTTTTATATCTGAAAAGTCCTGGATGAATTTTTAAATTTCAAAAACCATCACGTTAATCTTGTAATGCATTAAATTCAGCGGGGCGAATATATATCGGTTCGGTCGGCAATATCTTACGGGTGTGTATATTTATAAATAGCCGAAAATAATGATTTCCACGTGTTCCAATAGACTCATGACTCACGGGCGAAAAATGAATTTTCTATTCTCGACCGTCCCGCCATTCACCAGCTGTAACTTGCCTGAAATTCATTCAATAAGTATATTTTCAACCAACAAAAAAAAAGAACGTATTCCGCAAACATTACAACAGAATGTAGAGGACACTAATAAAAGCAGAGTTCCGGCACACACATATATCTCTATACGTAAGACCGTAAGCGATGTACTGCACACGTAGGCGCCCATAAGTGCCGCCGGCACGTATACACACGTGCGCGCACGTATGCATCAGCTTCGCGCGCGTTGAAAAGGCGAATCGCGATTCGTATACACGAGGGAATATATATATAGTATGACGAGCGCGTACATAACCCGCATATGCAGTTCCGCCCACGCGGTGTGTAGATCGTCACGATGACGAAGCGACTGTGATGTGATGCTACAATTGCGCATATCTACGGACTGAGCGAAAGAGTGATCGAGTTGAGCTATATTTTGTTTGGGTTTGTTCTGCTCGTGTGTGCGTATGGACTGTGGGAAAATTCGGGCCCGCTGTATTGCGGAAATGAGGGGAGCTTTAATTGAGCCTTTACAAAAGAATTTTCGTATATACTATTATACACTTTTTCATAAATACACGCGTGTATTTTTACTTAATGCTGTAGTCAACGTATGAATTGATTAGCATTGCTTCAGTTAAATATCGATGATATTTTCTCAACAGGAAACATAGAGTATGCAGCACAAGTCGAAGCGTGATTAATTTTTAAGTAGCGCCAATTTTCAGAACCAAACGTCTCAATCATAATAAAACCACGCGCAGTAGTTGCGAGCATGTATACGAAAAATAACAGACTATCAACGAAAACGATCATTCACGTAGTATAGAGCTGCGGTCTATATAGTATCTACGCGCACCTACTCGACCGGCAGCAGCGGGAGATTTAAACACACAGTGTGTTGTGCACCGATAATGCCTCTTGCTCCAGATTCCTAATTAGACTGGATGTTCCGCTCCAGCGGCGATCTAAATTCGTGTAGGTGTAGGTTATAGAGAATATCGGATGTAAACAGAGGGACTTATTGGCCGCACGGGGTTATCGTTCTCGAAAACAAGGAGATCGATACGTCGTGATTTTAAAAAAAATGTGGGCTTGAATAAAAGTTTTTCCACCTCTGTTTTGAATTGAACGCTTCGATGAACACGGGGAATTGTATACGCTGTCTGGCCGGCGCATTCACTAAAAACTCTGTTAATTTTACAGTTGAATCGTTATAACGTCGTCGATTTTACAAACACAGCTTGAAATCACCGTAGGATAACGACGAAGGCCAGAGACGAAATATACTCAACTGCAGTATACAATGTATAAATCCCAATTAAGATAAAAGTTTTTCGAATACAATACAGGATGACGCATTGAAGTTATGAAAATTGTCAAACTCGCACAAAAGAACGCCGGGAGTATCGTGGAAAAATCAAACCAGCGTCTCTCGGAGAGGATATAAAAAGCGCGGCGTTTTGTGCGAGTGCCCGCGAGCGATTTCGCTCCGTTATTCTTCCTACTACTACTACTACTACCGTCTCTTTTCTGCTACCATACCTACCTCGCGATCTAAGCAGATCGTGATTCTGCTCTTTTGTATGGGAGTCGTAGTCGGTGCCGTTTATACTTACGGCTTTTTTCGCGGCCGGTTATATACATTCTCTCTTTTATTTCGGCTGCGGACGCCGGTCCCGTGATCGAGATTATAACTCGGACGTGCATATATAATTAGCGCGTTGTTGTGGTATTAAAATAAACCATAATATAACGCCGTGTTGAAAATATAACGTTGAACATTTTTTTCGTGCGCCTCAAACAAATTGCGTGCGATGATGATGAACCGTCGCAGAATGTATTATAATCGTAGCAATTAATTAGCATCAATAATCTTCCTGATTAATCGGTCGGTAGCGTCATGTAGCGGTCGCCGCCAGGAAGTGTATGTATAAATAAACGACTCTGGACGCACCCTTGCGCATTTATTGTTGCGACTTCCATATCCTCCTCATTGAAGAAATTCAAAAGATTTATTATGTAACAGTAGTATAGAGGGAGAGTCAATAAACGTCGACTCGCGTATTTGTAGCTTTTTGTGAGTAAACGTTTCAAATGCAAAATCATTAGTTAGAAAATTTAAATTTGAAAATACTTGTTTGTAGACTACAACACAAAGCCAAGAGCTCCATTACAAACCCCATCAGACACTTCACTCGCAGTAGAGGGTGGTTCTCTGCATATAACGGTGCGCGGAGTTCCTTTCAAAGACACTCGCGTGCGTCTATGACGTCATGCAGAAGAGAGAGACTCCTTTTTGCAAACCGACAGGAAGGAAGTTTTTACGAGCCATAAAGGAGCGTATAGTGCGTAAAAGCTTCGTACAGAGTATATCTATGCTCTGACAAATCGAATCGTTTCGCTGCGATTCCAGGTCCCTCAACTTTTCAACGTCAAAAAAAAAAAATATCAGAGCAATGTTTCCATACTGCATCACCTGCATCTCATCCCGTGTATTAGGAAGAAAGTAAAAGTGCGACACGAGACCTCCAACAGCCAGCGAAGCAAATAAAAATCTTGTGAGAGCTGCACACACCCTCTTTTAGCTTCCTCTCAAACGCAGTGCACTTCACTCTCCAGAGAAACCCGCGTCCGTTTGTCGTCGAGTCTTTGTGCGTCGCTAACAGCAGAGGGGGACGCGATGACGAATCAGGAACTACGGCGCCGCTCGGAAAATCTATAAGTCACAAGAGAGTATAGTCTGCATCACACAAGCGCACACCGTTTCGTCTTTCGCACGTATACTATATATAGGGGATGATGATGCGGGTCGCGATTAAGCGAGATGGAAATGAAGCCCGGGGGGAGGATTTTTACGACGACAGCCTACTGTGGGGTGCTATACTGTACTGAGAGAGATATTGATATTATTTCGGGGGTGAGAGATGGTCGTTTGTAATTATTAGTTGGGGAGACGGGGTTTTATATTATGCAGTTTTTTATGCGGTGGGAGATGATTGATGGGCTTTTGGGTGGTAATGAGGATTAAAGGGAGATCCGGTGATAGAAGAGGTATTCCGTTAGAAGAAAGACGGAGTTGACCGTTGTATAAGCGAAAAATGAGAGGTTGGACTTTAAGTGGAAAATACCGTGCTTGGCAGGACGCATGCTTTTTAAAATTCAAGCGGTGTTGTTGATTCTTCTCTATTTCTAACGCGAGCATTCACTTTTTGTTACAGAGCGCACAAAACAGACTGCTGATTAAAAATGGCAAAGTCGTCAACGAGGACGGCATCTTTGACGCCGACGTCTACGTCGAAGACGGCATCATCAAGTGAGTTTTCATAGGAAAAAATTAACTTTCAAGAGAAAAACCGACCTGTCATCCTTTCGTAATGGATTGCAACTTTGCTTCTCTCGCTTATATCGAAGCGCTGCAGCAACAGTCCGTGTATATATAATACCGTGTATAATAGCCATTCAGCTTCACAAAATCGATCCTTCCTGACTTGCTTTTTGCCATTTTAGAGGTCATCTCGCCTCCTTATAATACAGCGAACCAATAGACACCGTGATTTCGCTGAAACCGCGTTATATCTATCATCGTCCAATAGACAAAATTAAAAAAATACTCTCTTCACTTCGCAGGCAGCTCGGACGTAACCTGATAATCCCAGGTGGTACAAGGACGATAGATGCACGCGGCAAGTACGTGATGCCCGGTGGCATCGATCCGCACACGCACTTCGAGTTCGAGCTCTTCCAGGGCACGACGAGCGTCGACGATTTCTACCAGGGTACCAAAGCCGCGGTAGCCGGTGGCACCACTATGATCATCGACTTCGCTATACCCAGGTCTGACGAGGGTCTACTCGAGGCTTACGAGAGGTACAGAATGATCGCCGACGAGAAGGTCTGCTGCGACTATGCGCTTCACGTTGGCGTCACCAGCTGGGCTCCCAAGGTGAGTCTTTTGAATTTTTCCCGCGCTCCTGATGCATCGATTATCATCCTTTCACACATCACCTTTGTGTTCACCACTACTTACTTATTAGCAGGAAAATCCCTTCCCAAAAGAAACGACGATAAGCGGCACACAGTCGCCTAATTGGAGAAAACCGCGCGAGTTTCTAAAATGCTAATCCGGATATTTTTCCCGCTCGCTTCCTTATATCTTTTCCTTCAATTTCGATCGCGTGCGCAGTCGAGCCGCTCGTATGTATATATGCGCGCGTGCGAACCGTGTTGAATTACTGCTATATATAGTTGATGCGATGTGACCTCGTGACTTGACTCGTCTCTCTCACGACATCACACGGCGATGATGATGCGGACGAGAGTTTTGCTCGCTTTTTGACCGACTAAACGAGCGTTTTTCAACGACTTTGACTCTGACGCACCGGTTTCAAAAGATCTTTTGAACACTCGGCTCTTTTTTTTAGAAGGTGTTACGAGGACTCTGAAAAATGCAATCAAGTTGTTAGATCGAAGTTTCCGGGTGTTCGGATGATTTGGTTGAAAAAAAAAGAAAATCGATTCGACGAAAAACCAGCGAAGCGAATTTCACGTGTTCGTGCGGCAGATCTTGATAGTATACAGTATATCTAAGAAAGGGCTTTCGCTCTATAATACATAGAATCGTTAATAGCCTAGGATCAATATCGCGATTAGCCTTAATAACTGTTGGAAATAACCGTATCTGCAAATGATGATCACCGCTTTTTTTTCTAAACTCGACCCCCAGACCTAGTACAAACTTTATTCAAAGTCTAAAACAAACTTTTTCAACCACAACAGACCCGAGAGGAAATGGCGACACTGGTCCAGCAGCACGGCGTCAACAGCTTCAAATTCTTCATGGCATACCGCGACCTGTTCATGCTGAGGGACCCAGAGCTCATCGAAGCGTTCAAGGTTTGCAAGAGCCTCGGCGCCGTTGCTATGGTTCACGCCGAAAACGGCGATCTCATATACGAGGTGCGTATAACTACACACACGTATTCATGTATACTACGTGACTGAACGTACGGCATTCGAATCGTCGTCGTTGCTTATTATTCATTGCGCTGTGCAACAATGGGATCTCGTTTGGTCTATGTGAAGGGGCGTGCATCAGTTGCAGGCTGCTGTATAGACGAGCGATTAATTTTGAGCCAAGGGATGGAGGTGAATTTATTTCGTGTTTGCATAATGGGGAGAAAGTGTGTTTGAATTGGATTCTGACGCGTGAGACAGCATAATATTCATGTATCAAGTAAAAAACTATATACTAAAACATTGATAACATCGTGCCAAAGTCAAATACAGATCGTATAACTTTCCGCTGTATACAACACGCAGCTGATAAAATGCATTTTTGATCGTTAGACAAACACGGATCGGAAGATCCGCGATAAACTTCTGACACCGCGTAAGCAGAGATAATATACGAGTTATCGTCATCTATTCCCATAACATTGATTTTTGTTTTAAAGAAACATATCGCTCAATTTCAGAACACGAAGAAGCTGCTGGCAGCAGGTGTGACGGGACCAGAAGGCCACGAGATGTCCCGGCCCGAGGAGGTCGAGGCGGAAGCGGTCAACCGGGCTTGCGTCATTGCGAACCAGGTGAGTTCAGCATGCGGCTCTACAGTAGCGTTTCCGAGATGGAACACACCGGATATAGCTTTGCAGTCTTTTATGATTGCTTATTGTACAATTATTATTGTCTATCTATCCGTGTCGTTCCATCTCGACTATTATTATTTCCTTGTTTACTCTATACTCCCCGTTTTCCTCTTCTATTCTCGTTCTTCTCGTTATTGTATCAATGTCTCGCTTACTACATGTTCGTTCAATATATTAATTAGCAGTGCACACAAGTATCGTGATTGTCTTGAGCTTTTTTTGTCTTTTTTTTTTTGTACTTTTATAAGCATGATGCACTTGTAGCCGAAACAGTCCTCTTCTGCAAACGTAGTTACTCAACCAAGAAAAGTCAACGACACCGCTGTATACCTTCGGAACGATTTTTTCCGCGGGTGCATGTTTACACCGTAAATGTTTATTCGTCGACGGTTAATGCATAAAACTTTTAACTCGTGCACGTTCTATATACATATATACAACACAGTACGTCTTCTTATCTCTCCGCAAGAATGTTATCGTCTCAGAGTTCGCATAATTTTTTTGTTTAGTTCTCTCGATAAACTTCCTTCTCTAAATATATATCCACGCTTGTGCACGTTAGAATTGCATAACCGCGTTGCATCGTGAAATTCCGAAAAAAAAAGTTTGCATACATGCACCTGCGCCTCTCTTATCTTATCCTATTCGCTGAAAAGCAAAGCTTAGTGTAAAAAAAAAGAGCGGAAGCGCCGCGCGAAAAAAAAGAGGGCTCGGAGGAGTGTGCCAAATTGCTCTCGTTAACGATAAGCACTGAAGAGTAGTGAGTATACGTATAATACTATACGGCATCAGACCATTGAGAAAGTGAGAGGAGGAGAGCGAACTACGTAAAGCGAAACGAAAGAGAACGAAAAGGAAGACGAAGAAGCGGAGAGAGGAACTGGCTGATGCGTTGCGCTCGATGGGCAAAAAGACGACGAGTGTGGAGGGCTTGGAAAGCTACGACGGTCCAACTGATTTGTTATTTTGCCGTTTTATTTAGTTTGAGATTGTTATACGGGAGCGCTTTTACGCGATTAGAGTATGTGTATATTATATCAATCCGTGTCGAGTTACCGCGTGTACATTAGAGAGAACGAGGAAGGACGGAAAGGATTATCTCCTTTTTTTACATCGTCCTCTTGACCTTTATCGTCGAGGGCGTATTATGTTCGTGAAAAATCGAGAACGGCGTTTAATTAAGGAGAATATGACACCCATTATAGAGCCCTTCCTGGGCCGTTCCACTTACGCGATTAAGTTCTATCAGTGTTTATTAAACGAGTAGACTACTGCAATAATCTGCGGGAGAAAAATTTCGAGTGGGATCGCGCTGTACGATGCATAGCGACGATTTTGAGCTTTCCAAGCTGTCTGAAATTGTTATTAACTAAAAAACTTAAATTTAACCTGCCCATCGAGTAGCCACCATCAGACTGACCCACCAAACAAAAACAAAAACACCGTGTATCATCTCCATTTCGCGTAAAACAAAAATAGGTCGTATGCCCGCTGTACGTGGTGCACGTGATGAGCCGGAGCGCGGCGGAGGAGGTCGAGAAGGCGCGTCGTCGTGGCGTCTGTGTCTGGGGCGAAACCCTCGCGGCTGCCCTTGGAGCTGACGGTAGCAACTACCAGCACCGCTGCTGGAGGCATGCCGCCGGACACGTGCTCAGTCCACCCCTAAGGCCCGACCCCGAAACTCCAGTGGAGCTCATGAAGAAACTGAACTCGTGAGTATTTATTATAAATTTTCTTTGCTTCAGAGTGAAAAGATTCTTTTCAGGATCCATCGGCATAGCAGAGCGGAATGAGATGCGGTTTGTATTTGATAAAAGACATTCCTAGACGCGAAAAAAGTCATGTTATCCGGCAACCGAATCACGTCGACGTGCGGCAAAAGAAAAGTGCAATCCCCAGCACGAGTCAGAAAAGAAAGAGACGCTAATCTGCAATGCAAGTATATACCCCATCGAGCTAAACACACACACACACAAGCGAACTGGCAACTTTTTCCCGCCTCGCCAAAAGTAGCGTCGACCAGAGATATATATACAATGCGGCTGCAAGAAAGCGCGAGAAAATCGTCCTCGGGCGACAACACTCGTGACTTTCCACGTCTCTCGCGCAAAACGTGTTGGCCGTATACTCGCGTTCTATACAGAGACACACATAGTATCTCGCGCGTTTTTCTCGCGCGCGCGAGTTGCACGCGATAGAGAGAAGCCTGTAGGACGACGGCTGGGACTCGCTTTTAGCCATTAATGGAGACTCGAGCTCGAGATTTCTCGAGACCAGACGTGTATGTAGCAGAGGTGGAGCGAGTTTTCGTCATTCCCGCGCGCTTTCCCGTGGCCTGTATGGCTATTGAGATGTTTACCTAAGCTGTTTCGGCTCTGTGTGTATGTATGCGTTTCTCGTGTCTTCTAATTGAGCGGATGCGCGGGAAAGTGCGGGAGGGAACGGTCGTCTTTTGACCAGTTGGACTCGTTTTCAAGCGCGATGTATGCCGAATTGATTATATTTATTCCTTTCGGACATTTTCATGGGTTATTTATTCGAAAGGTCTACGAACTTCTTGTGTGGCGCCTAAGTAGATGTAATTGATAACGTCCGCTGTGGCAATGTAATCGAGTTCCTCTGCAGAGGAGGAAGAGGATGATGATTGTGCAAGATGGTGTACGGGAACGTTCTAAACTGAAATTTTTGTTTACCTCACGCGTTGATTAGGCTATGCAGTCGAGTGGATAGCATTATGTTTAATTGGGTCTATGAATATAGCTTGATAAGGACTAGACGACGAGATTAGAGTATCTTCAAAGCGTCAATTTTAATTACGTTACGGGAGAAAAGTCAATTAGTCACGCACTGAAAATGAAACACAAGTGATCTAATTTTATGAAAATCATCGTAATTATTAAAATCGTGGAGAAACGATTCGCTTTATAAAAATAGAACTTGGATCAGACATGATTAACCGATTTAATATATATCTTTCGGGTGTACTCGATCATCGATAAACCTATATTATCCGTGACTATATCGAGTGTGTTACGAAAACTGTGTCATTGTTTTTGGGTGAGACCATCTACGATAATCTTATCTCGTAGTATACTTGCAAGCAAAAGCGATTACCGTCTCTTTCCTGTCGCTAGGCAGAAATTTCGTGAGCCAATTCTCCAAATCCACGAGGATAATTACACCGCATGTTTATTTTAAGTAGTGAAATGAATTTTTACTTTTTAGGAAGCATGAGCTTAATGAATGTTGCTTGTTTTACGTTTGCGATATTGTTGTCTTGCGTATATCGATTACACTTTTTAAAAGCGATGTTGTCTTCTGCTTCGAATGTCTACTTCACTGTTTCATTGCTCGTTATTCGAGTGGTCGTGCATCTTGTTCACACTTCTCGATTACATTTATACTGTACATGTCTTGTTGGATGCGTAGATATTCCCGTTATCTTCAGAAAAATGTCTACCGCTTATCTGTTATACCATCAAGATTAAAGTTGTTGGATAATGAATTTATAATAATCAACAAACGACTCCATAACAACTTTTATCTGAGATTGTCACACCTAAACAATTCGTTGTCTTCTCTCTCTGTATACTTCGTCTTCTGTGGCTTGCTTAATTTATATTCTCTCCACCACAACTTTATACAATTACCCTCAAACCAAAAAAAAAATACATTTGTTTCGTACGCTCGCGTGAGAAAAGAGAGGACGCGCGACGAAGAACCGCAGGCGAACAATTGCTCGCGGGACACTTTTTCCATTAAGCCACTCGATAATATACTCACCGCAGGAAGAAATTTATGCGCGCGCGCGCGTGACTTTCTACGCCTACTACCACTAAATATACGCGACGATCATTTTAACAGCTCGACTTTTCTATTCCCGTTGAATTTCTCAAAAGCCGCGTTGATGTATACCGTAGATAAGATATAGACTGCAGCGTTTGTTTGTGAATGGAGCCGCGAGCGAGGCGTTTACGTAAGAATTTTACGCTTTCTTCGAAATTTCGGCAGAACCCCACGCGCAGCTTACGAAATGAATTTTGTAAAAAGCGGGCTTCGTTGCGTGTAATTAATTCTATTATACAAATTTTCGAAACACTCGCGCGGACACAGTGTCGCCATTGTCATGAATTGCATTATTTACGAATAAAGAAATTCGCTCTCTCACTCGATATACTTCTCTATAATATACCGCACGCATCAAGTGCGTCCAGCAATTCAATCAAAACAAATCAATCAAAAGCATCGTCGTCGTCCTCTCTTCCTGCCTCTCCGTATATAAACCGCGTACGAAACCGCACACACATGAGACTCTAACGGTTCGTGCCCGACTCACGTGTGTATAAATCTGCCCGTTGTTCGACGACGCAACAGCTGAACTGCCCGCTCTACGTGACGGCAGTGATGAGCAAATCCGCTGCGGACGTCGTGTCGGCGAAAAGAGCCGACGGAGCGCCGATCTACGGCGAACCTCTTGCGTCCAGTCTTGGAATCGACGGAGCTGAACAATATGGCAGGGATGTGCTCAAGGCCAGGAGACTCGTCACCTGTCCGCCTTTGAGGCCTGATCCTACGACACCGGCATACCTGGTGGAACAGCTTGCCCAGTAAGTATATTATCATTTACAGGAGGAACATCACTTTTCGCTGTGTGATGATGTTGTGGTTTTTGTTTTGTTTTTTCGTTCGAGATCTTTTTTCACAAGGATTATGCAACGATTGATCATGTCTCGATCTCATGCTCATTTCCACACAGCGCAAAACTCATCACATCGGCAATTACAAACACAATTAGCGATTGCTTATGTATCCGTGTATCGAAGCGACCCCTTCTCTTCGAAGATTCTTCCTGTCTCTCTCGAGCCAGACTCGACGTCGTGTCGTGCAGCTGTGAGACTCAGTGTGGTTTTTGCGCCATTAACCTGGCGCTGTGCGCTGCAGCAGGTGCATCGACTTTTGCGTTCAATTAGAAAATGTCCCGACGACTCGTATATAAGCAGCTCGTGGAAAAGCGTGTTTGGCCAGGAGAAAGACGTTTTACGAGAGCTGTGGATAACGAAGAGGAAAATTACATTCTTTTCTCGCTAGAGTTTATGACGATTGGAAGTGTCGAGGGTGAAAATGTTTTCAGCGAACGCTCTTGATTTTATATTTTGTTTATAAGTATATATCTTATTTAAAACATAATCCAGCCCAATATTGTAATAAAGCCCCGTTTCTCACCGAAAATAGGGACGGTCTCCAGGTGACCGGCAGCGACAACTGCACCTTCAACGCGGACCAGAAGGCCATTGGCAAGGACGACTTCTCGAAGATCCCCAACGGGGTAAACGGCGTCGAGGACCGCATGTCCGTCATCTGGGAGAAGGGTGTCCACGCCGGAATCATGGACCCGTCGCGATTCGTTGCCGTGACCAGTACCAATGCGGCCAAGATCTTCAACCTCTACCCCAAGAAGGGCGTCATCGCCGTCGGCTCCGATGCCGACATCGTCGTCTGGGATCCAAGCAGGAAGAGGACCATCTCCGCGCAGACCCACCATCAGGCGGTTGATTTCAATATCTTCGAGGTGAGGAGAATTGGGTTAATAAAGCCTGTGCTGTGTTGAGAGTCGAAACAAGGAAATTAATAGTGCATGATATGTAATTATTGAATTCGATGCGAGCTGACGATCTAATGTCGATGTTTATGGATGCGTTACGGTAAAGACCGTTAGAGTCATGCTCCGTAAGGACGGGATGATTGTTTATGTATGAAAGGAGACGCGCAATTCAATTAGCTTACTTTCCATCGTTAAAATTAATTATCTCAATATATTGTTGATTCAAAAAAAAAAAAAAAATAATAATAATAAAACACTTGGAGATTTCGTAGGAAATTCCCATCATTTACATTATTCCACAGATACGGCTGCTTAAACCCAAAAATTGCTCCATTTTCAATAAAAGTATCAGCGCGTTACGCCGGCTGAACCCGTATGACTCACACGACAAAGTGCTTTCTTCATTTATAATAAATGGCCTCAAAAGCACGCATTAGCTTTATCTCAAATCAAACAGATTTATTAAAAGTAGCTTTCAAGAAATTTTCATACCTAATATTTACCAAAAAAACTTGTGTCAAGTAGCTACATCATCACTTGTGAAAAACTGATTATTTTTCGTAAAAATACAGACAATTATTTTATTTATTTTTTTTAGTCGATTATCTACGATATGTACTGAGACGTACAAATGAATTATAAATACATTCTCATGATGATTACAAATCAACAAAATATCCCGATGAATAACTACTGTTGATAATATATAAACATATGAAAATAAAAAAAAATAGTTAAAACTGTAGTACTCTTGCACACTGTAGATGCTGGCAACTGAACAAAATGTTCAGATAAAAAGGCACTAATGATATATGAATATGGGTCACAGTTTTGTGTAACAAAAAATTCTTTCGCGACAAAAATGTATAGAATTCGAGGTGTCATAACCGTAAATCCGTGCAGAATAAAGCTCGACTTGTAGCATTAGGCGCGTTTTTCTCGACGCGTTGTACATATAAAAAGTATGACTGTAACATGATCTACTCCTTATAAGAGATACAAGCTCTAGTTCTTCCAATTATAAAGAACAATCGGCTCTTCCTCAGGCTCCAGAACAATAATTCAAAAACGTTCGTAACATGCGTTCGTTGAAATTTTAGCTATTAAGATCGATGTTTTGTATGAAAAATAATACGGTTGAGCAGTGTGGACGAGCGATAGGAGGCGGGATAATTTATTCCCTAGGGAAGAAATTATCCAGGTGAGAAATGGATATTCCTCCCCTAGGAAGGAAATATTTCATTTTTATTTCTCTCCCACTCTCAGGCAAAAAAATGTCTTGCTCTTGTTGAAAAAACTACGGTGCTAAACACCTTACCCTCGCTAAGAATACCTTATTTTCTCCCCTTGTACCACAATGTACTATTATCTCACAATTAAACATTATTCGTCCATAGACTTCACACTTTCAAGTTCCGAACGCCATTAAGAAAAAATTAAGTTTCGATTATAATTTTCCAAAATGAATTTTCAGGGCATGGAAGTCCACGGCGTTCCGGAGTACGTCGTCGTCGGAGGCCGCGTCTGCGTCGACGAGTGCGATGTCAAGGCCGTGCACGGCTTCGGCAAGTTCGTAGAGACTCTCCCGTACCCCGGCTACGTATACGAGGCTGTCGATGAACGCGAGAAGCAGCCCCGTGGTGTGGCCCGTTCCGAGGCCGACGCCCGGAAATTCGCCGAGGAGGATGCCGCTTTCGCCCGAGCCCGGGAAGCCGCCAGGGTGGCCAAGGCTGCCGCAGATGCAGCCGCAGCTGCGAATCATAACAACGTCCACACGAACGGGACGCACTACGAGCCTATCAGACCCACCACCATCCCCTGCACGCCCACGCTGCCCAATTCGGCTGTGGCTACGCCCTCGGTCAAGGGGCCCAGGATGGAGGGCCAGAGGAACCTCCAGGACTCGACCTTCTCCATCAGCGGTAAGAAACAGACTCTTCTTTTTTTCTTGCACTGTGACGAAGCAAACTATCGTGTGCTGGATGGACGTGAACATTGTGGTTGAATTGTTACAGAGGACTCGAAGGAAGCTTCGCGGTCCTGCATCCGCGTGAACAACCCACCTGGCGGACGCAGCGCCGGCGGCTTCTGGTAAACGTGACCGCGCGCTCTTTTTGACGCGAACGAGAATCAAAAGGAAGGACCAGCATCAGCGGAAACAGCAACTGCACCGGCTTTCATCGCTTCAGGAGAGCCGCTCTGATGCGCTTTGGGACTCGCGCGATCACGCGATCCCGAGAGTGTTTATATTTGACAAACTAATCAGTTACGGCGAGCTCGATATTCTATTCTTGGTTGAATCGGAAATCGATTATTATTATTAGTTATTGATTATTGTAAACTTTTAAATTTTCATCACGCTATCGTACGTGTTTTCTTATGTATAATTCATCATCGTGAAATGTAATGTTTATTTCTTTACATTGTTATGTCGTATGGATATATATATGTATATGTACGTGTTTCACTTGACGAGTTTTATTTCCATTGCAGTCTACCTTTATGTCTAGATCGATTGGATTATAATCTATTGTAGATTTGTATGATTTCTGTTTTCTGTTAGAGTCTAATATTATTGATGATTCGTCATACTATAATATACCTAAGCACGATATCGCACACAAGTACACACCGAGAAAAATTTAAAAATTATAAATGTAGCTATACTCGCCTCTTCCGCTCCTGCGATAGACTGCTGCTATATACTGCTGCTGATCGACTTACTACTGTCTCTCATTAATCATCGATATCAAAACAGCTCATTGACGCTATCATTAAGAGAAAAAAGAAATGTAATAACATTATGCAGCTATATATACATATATTGTCACGTTATTATATATTTAATAACTGGTATATTTAGTGGATTATTATCGTTGAATAAAGCGCGATCGCATTGAAATGATTGTTATGTAAGATGCTAAACGTTACCAATAGACACAAACGACAAAGGAAACCAGAAAAGAACAAAGTAATCCGTAATATTTGTCTGATTAAGTTGCGTGGATGACATTGAGCGATTTATATAATATTAAAAATGCGCCAGCTATGAGCTATAAAAATAAGATATAAAGATATCTATAAAGAACTTTCGTGATAAAACTCTCGATCACAAATATCATCATTACATAAGGAACAAAAAAAAAATATTAACAACAACAAAGCTGTAAGTTTTTCTATTGTATACGCCCGAATCTGTAACAACCCGACTGAGGATTAATATCTGAACAGATGGAATTTTGTACTACAAATTTTGTATGCCAATATGTGTATACCCGTCACGAATCCAGTAGATTACGATGATAATTTTTATCGAAACGCCGATATGCGCCTGCCTTGTGATAATTATATTATTGTGAAAAAGTATTTTAAAAAAACTTTCATGTTTCAAAATTTGACGAAAAAATTCGACCTATTGATATTTGCCTGTTGAAATTAAATAAGAATCTTATGAGATTCGGCTTTTATCTATGATATATTGATATGAGAAAATATTTGAATATTTGACGAAACACGCTTCTTAAAGACGTATAATTATATTATTATTATTATTATTATTATTATTATTATTAGAATGAATGTCTGTTATGATGTATCTGAAACCCTATAATAAATATTAAGATAATAAATAATTAAACTTATGATTTTTTATTTCAACTCATATATTACCTGACAGGTATTATATTATTATATTATTTAGCCAAAGTAAAAATATCTAGGGGTACCTGGGTATACTTCGTATTATTTTTCGTAAAATGTGTAAATTAAAGATTGCCACATAAATATTAAGCTAATTCTTTCAAACAAATTCCTCATACGCAAATAAAAGCATAACTTTTACCGGTATCAATCAATCATTTAAATATAAGTATAAGGTCTAAGAGTCCTGATGCCAACACTGGTCTAGCAGACAACTTTACCGATGCGGCAGCTGCTGCTCTTGCGCGGCAATGGCGACGCGTGAACAAATTTTTTTTCTCTCTCGCTCTCTTGCACGGAGTATGCCTACTCCTTGTCCTTCCCATCCGCTGTTATAGGCGTTTTTGCACACAACTGCTAAATTGCCCCATTGCATATTGGCGTGGTCACATAACCTCGTATGCACGACGACGACGGGCGACGACGGGACATGTCAAAATTTCTGTGATGTCGTTGTTAAAGGTTAGTCCGTAAAAATCAGCGGGAAAATCTTTGGAAATCATTGACAGGAAGCTCGGTTTACCGGAATTTTATCTTTCGCTCCGAAAATACAGTGATCCTGAGGATTATGTGACTTTTTTTTCACTGATCGGTTTTTAAAAGATGCGGTAGCCGTTCCTCGGATTGTGTGTTTTTGGAGCAAACTTTTTGAATGTTTTTCTGCTTTCGTGGAAAAGTAGCGTGTGTTTTTCCAACTGTTCTGTGAAAATCGTCTCGGCAAATGATAAACAAAATACGCGAGATGCTTTCGGTTTAAATGATTGTTGACAATGACTCAACTCTAATGTGGAATGTAAATAATACTAAAAAGAAATATAAAAATACTGCATTATAATTATTAATGTTGAAACAGTCATCTCTTATGTGATATTTTTTAATTTGTTTGATTAAATAATCTGTATGATCCCAAATTGTGCAATCTTAGGCCTGCTTTATATACATATTAAAAGTCAGTGCTCTATAAAATATTAAATTGGTGATTCTTTGTTTAGAGCCAATTTACATTCGAAGGTGCCTGGCCATGTATGCGTCCAATTATTCTGAAGCTTCTGAAGCAACAACCAGTAACACAGGGAGAATGGCAGGATCTCTTTTACTCGGTTCATCAGGTGTGCCTAGACGAGAAAGGCCCACCCAAATTACGAGATGCTTTAAAAGAAGATATCATGGATTTTATCAAACAGGCTCAACAGGTATTTGCAAAATTATTTTCACAAGGCTATTAGGTTATCATTAGTTCAGTTTTAACAAAACTGCTTGGCTTTTTAATTGATAGAGAGTCATGGCGCACCAAGAAGAACAAGCTTTGTTGAAAGCTTACATAGCAGAGTGGAGGAAGTTTTTTACTCAATGTAACTATTTACCAACCCCTTTTAGGCAACTAGAAGCATCGCTACGAGGGAAAACAAGTAGTAGCATGCAAAAGAAGAATCAGCCTGAAGAAAGTATTGTAAGAAAGTTAATGTTAGACAGTTGGAATCAAAGCATATTTAACGACATTAAACAAAGACTTCAAGACTCAGCTATGAGATTGGTGCGAACAGAAAGGAATGGTGAAGTTTTTGATTCACAACTTGTTATTGGTGTTCGGGAGTCATACGGTATGAGTAATAAAATAAGTATTTATATTTGGGGCTTAAAATTATTGCAAGTATTCATTTTTTTTATTGTTTATTGCAGTAAACCTTTGTTCAAATCCATCAGATAAACTAGAAATTTATAGAGATAATTTTGAAGCTGCTTACATTGAAGAAACAGAAGCCTTCTATTGGGTCAAAGCACCTGAACAGTTGTCTTTGTATGGGGTGGAAAAGTACATGAGGTATGCTGAAACAAAACTGAAGGAAGAAGAATTACGTGCACAAAAATACCTCGAACCCAATAGTGCTAGTGTACAACTATTGATGGAGCGATGCGTAAAAGTACTGGTTGCTAATTTCAAAACTGCTATTCTCGCGGAATGTCCTAGAATGATACAGCAGCATCAGACAGATAGTAAGCAATCATTTTGAGCTATTTTCAATTTTCACAAAAGCTGAAAAACGTCAAACTAAAAAAAAAATTCTTTAAACTTCCAGAACTACGACTGATGCTCAAGTTAATGGATCGAGTGCCAGAAGGCGTGACACCGATGCTGGTTGACCTAGAAGATCACATAGCCACCGCGGGCTTGGACGATATGATGGCTGCGGTGGACATAATCACTCAGGACTCAGAGAAGTATGTGGAACGGCTGCTCGACCTCTTCCGACGTTTCTCCAAACTGGTTAAAGAAGCCTTCGACGATGATCCTCGCTTTCTGACGGCGCGTGATAAGGCCTACAAGCTCGTCGTCAATGACTCCTCCGTTTTCAAGCTTGATTTGCCTATGAGACAGGGCAGCGGTGGTGCGCCTCCCGTTGCTTCGGCCGCAGCTGCCCCACTCATAGGTACGATCACCAGTCTAGGTGGACCTAATAGCAAGCCCATTAATAATAATAATGGGCTGCCCGAGTCTAAGTGCCCCGAGCTCCTCGCTAACTACTGTGATATGCTGTTGAGGAAGACGCCGCTCAGCAAGAAGCTCACCTCTGATGAGATCGAGAGCAAACTCAGAGATGTGGTACATAATAATAATAATAATAATAATAATAATAATAATAATAATAGTGAATAAAATCAAATAAGAATATGAACGAGATCGCTGATTTATTGGAATGTTACAGCTTCTAGTACTGAAATACGTTCAAAACAAGGATGTCTTTATGCGCTATCACAAAGCACATCTGACGCGACGTTTGATTTTGGACACGTCCGCCGACTCTGAGAAGGAAGAGAATATGGTAGAGTGGCTGCGAGAAGTCGGCATGCCAGCCGATTACGTCAATAAGCTCGCTCGAATGTTCCAGGACGTCAAGGTCTCGCAAGACTTAAACCAACAATTCAAGGAACAATGTCGAGCTGCTATTGCTGACAGCATTAATATTAAGGTTTCTATCGAACTATTTTTTACTTTTTTTTATTAATAATGATATCTAAATAATTATTTTTTTTAGATATTGAATGCAGGTGCGTGGGCGAGGGGTAGTGAACGCGTTACAGTTAGTTTGCCACTTCAGTTGGAAGATTACATACCTGAGGTTGAGGAGTTTTACAAGAAAAAGCACAGCGGTAGAAAACTTCAATGGTATCATCACATGTCCAATGGCACGGTATGTTTTATTACCTTCACTGATAATGATAATTATTACTCGAACCGTTATATAAACAGTAAAATCCATCTTGTAGATAACGTTTTCGAATCAAGTGGGCAAGTTTGACGTGGACGTTACGACGTTCCAAATGGCCGTGCTGTTTGCCTGGAATCAGCGGCCACTCGAAAAAATCTCCTATGAGAATCTGAGACTGGCGACCGAATTACCTGACCCAGAGTTGAGACGAACGCTTTGGTCAATCTGCGCTTTCCCAAAGATCAAGCGGCAACTAATCATTGCGGATCCTCCCGCTCAGAGTCCTAAAGACTTCTCACAAGCAACCAAGTTCTGGGTTAATCAAGAGTTCGCAATAATGTGAGTTACTTTTGATAACGAATATGTTTGTACAAAAATGTACAAATTTTAATAACATCTTTTTCTCGCAGAAAAAATGGCAAGTTGCAAAAACGAGGGAAGATCAATATGATTGGTCGTTTGCAATTGTCGACTGAGCGAAGCAAAGAGGAGGATAATCAATCTATTGTTCAACTTAGGATATTACGTGTGCAAGTAAGTTGGCCAAATTGTAAATGTCATAAATCGTAATTTATTTGTATTAACATGGAATCACGTTTTTCAGGAAGCGATCATAAAAATTCTAAAAATGCGAAAGAAAATCACTAACAGCCAACTACAAACAGAATTAGTTGACATACTGAAGAACATGTTTTTGCCTAGTAAAAAGATGATTAAAGAACAGATCGAGTGGCTTATTGAACATAAATACATTAAGAGGCATGATAATGACATCAATACATTCGTATACATGGCATAACGACGATTATGCAAAAAATTTGCTCGAGTTGGCTCTCGACTAATGCACTATATTTTTGTAATAACTTGAGTTAGTATTTGCAAAGTCTCAAGTTAGAAATGTGGCATACGCGCAAGATATGCATTAACTGAAAATCATACTTGCACTCATACTACTAAAATCGATAATGGTGATTGCCTCTTGGCTGGAAAAATTTATAATGGGTCAAGGTCGCTTTAAAATTTATGAAAGAATAAGACAAACTCAAGATGAATTGTACATGCATTTGTAAGGTAGTAGTTATAGCTTTGAATAATTTTAGGCTAAATAAATAATGTGTAAGTTCTTAATATCCTCTTTTTCTCAATCGCTTTACTTGCAACTGTGATTTTCAAGTGACCACCCGCAATTGAATTTTTTCGTATACAAACATGGTGTTCTTATGTACAATAAACTCCAATCCCGAGAAGTCAATCATGTATAAATAATATAATATTAGCTTAATAATGTTTACATACTTTTAAACTGTTTAATAGTATACATTCAACTTAAAAGTTAAAATTTTTTTACATCTAGGAATTTTTTCATTACAAATACCGAATTCAAGATTTAAACGACTAATCGAAAATACACTACTTTATAATGTTATTTTATTAGTAAAAATGTGTAAATAATTTTTTATTGTTAAAAATGAAGTATTTTAAATTGCTACAATATTATTTTACTATGAAAATATATTTATACATAATTATTTTTTCGGGAATGAAAATCTGTTTTCATAAAAGAATGTACCATTGTAAGTAGATATCGATATTGAAGAAATTCAATATTGAAATTGTGTCTAACTTGTAAAAGTTATTGATCGTAAGGCTTTCTGTAAAAATCGTAATGAAACAAGAAGGCCTAAATATTATATTTTTTATTTGGTAACAATTATGTATCGACATCTTCATTTATTAACTTTTAATAATTAATTTTCGTTTGAAATGAATTTTTTTATAAACTTTTAAAGCCTGGTAACTGTTTGTTCTTATAGTGAATAGAATGTACCGGATCAAGATCAAACCGACATTAATTTTTTTATTTTATCTTAAATTTTATTAAATGTGAAATTTGCTTTTCTAATTTAAATTGTACTTAGCTTTTCAAGCGCAGGATAGTATTAGCGTCGATCAAAGAACTCAAATTCTACAGAGATTGTGTGTTGAGATGAGTTTGAATTTATTTATCATTGACCTTTTCTAGGGCAGTGCATAAGAATGATTTGTATAAAGCCTTTGTAATATTTAAGCGTTGAGAATATCGGAGTGTAAGAATTTGGAAATTCGAATTGAAACATTTGGATTAAAGGAACGTCAACATTTTTTTCAAACCACTCGTTTTTTTTTGTCACTTTTAAGAATCTTAGGAAGGGCGGTTGAACAGATGGAAACATTGACAAAAAAATCTGTAAACAATTCATGTACCTTTTATTGACATTATTTCCATCAAAACTGACACAGTATTTCTGTTAAATAATCTCGCATAATAACAGATTCTTTTACTTTTATTGAATCCTTTGATACGATTTCTTTTTGTTTTCTTTTTGTTAAGTACGCATAACTCAGACTTTGCAGTGCGGTAGGTTTAAGACTTGCTGCACCCCTAAGTAAAAAGGAAAGAAAACCATATAAGTCCATTCTTCTTTTCTTTTTTCTCTTATACATATGCGTTATACATATGCGTTTTACGCGTATACGTACATACGTACATACATATATACACATATTCACAAGTAATAATGAAATACATTCATACCATATCTTTCGCCGATAACATCTTTATAACATCATTTATTTGCTTCGCCTTCGTTTTAGATAAATAGTTGCTGGATTTCGACCTGTTTTTTCTCAAAAAAAAGAAAAAAAAATTTCTCACGATGTGGCCCACGAAAAAATATATCACACGCGATTATACTCAGAGGTCTCCAAAATAAATTTCAAAGTTTTTCATTCAAAACACCTATTATTAAATTTATGTAAAATTCATACATAACTGTTCCCTGGCTCGGAACATTTTTCCTGGGGTCCAATTCTTGGACGTTGCGCGTCAGCTTCTTTCGAATTAACACTTTGTCTCGCCATTAATGCAATGTTCGTTGAAGTTTTACGTACTATTATAGTAATTAGAAGAGAATTCGAGGCGGCACGATATTTAGTTTGCAAATAAAAAAAGAAACAACGTTATGCACGGCGAATTGCAGCATTAAGCCATCGAAAAGTGAGATTTCCCCTCTTTCTTGTATTGTAGTACAGCGGGGAGAAAAAGTTTTTTTTTTACTTTACTAAGTGTGGACAGATATATATTTTTTAAATTACTTTCCAAAGATTAAGACAGTGGAAATTGAAGGAAATACTTAGTTCTTCTACGACTATACCATTGTCTTATTATAAAAAAATACTATTCAATCTTTGCTTGATCATGAAAAATTCGTTTCATGTTGAACCCGAACAACAATCTCTTTCAAGGCAACTAATACTTTGTAATTAAGAAAATCATAATAATAATTGAGACAATAAACCATGATTTTATTCCTCCAAAATCGCACATACTTTGGGAGGATATGCGTAATAGAATTTTATTCGTCGGCGGATCGAATTTCCCAGCTTTTTCCAACGCTATATAACACTAAAAAACTTGCTCGAGAAAGATGGGCCATCGATACAGAGGCGACCAAACATTTAACACGTTTCATTTTTTTATTTTTGTTAAGATTTGAAAAACGACTAACAGAAAAATCCGTCTAGGATCTAGATATTACATTCAACAACTTGGTATTAGTTCTTTACTTGCTTATAATCTTTATCTTCTTTAAATCGAGACCGTAATTCAAATTTCGACTCAGTTTTTCCTCGGGAATAGAATATGATTTGATTGTTCAAAATGCTCGTTACGATATATACCTGCTTCCTCTAAGTTTTCTACAGAAGCAGAAAACGCTCATTGATATTGAAATTGAAATATGTATACTTTATATCTTTACATACTAAAGAGTCCGATTGATCTATACCAGTTTTCGTTTATTGAATATGCACACAGGCTGTATAAAACTAATTTTTTTCCTCTGTCATTACGAAAATAATCGATCATATGAATTGAAGCACAACATTGACACTTATCTTTCGATTCTCTTCTCTTTCTCTACGATTAATTTCACCGGTTTCACAAAATATGCTGAAAGATGTTTTAAAAGTGTCCATGCTGTGCTCTGTAATTCTTATAGCCATCAATGACCTATTCGCTGTCAATTCCTAAGTAACGCATGCCACTACAAAGTCATTTTGTATATTTATCATTAATTTTTTTCGTTAGGCAGCCGTTTGTTATATTTCGTGTTCAAATGACTAAATTCTCGAGGGAAAAAATTAGGTACTAATCAGATCGTACGCAAAACGACTTATGAATAAAGCTTAGCAACTGTCACCAAGAAAAATTTAATATAGATCTATAAGTAGAGATTTAGATATAAAATTTACGCGAAACTTATACATAAATACTTGAAGGTATACGTAATTTTTTCCCAGACTACTGTAGCATATTTCAAGGGGATAAAATTTGAATTAAAAGTCCGAGAAAACGATTCGCACAAGAACAGAGTATTATTATATATTTGTTAGGTAGAAAAATATCTAGAAAAAAAAAATTAATACGCAGACACAATTTTATCCTCTACACAAAATTATGTACATAAATATATGTATATATAATTGAGTCGTTTTAATTTAGAGATGTAGTACGTTTTACGTTTAGAGGAAGCCTGTAGTTGTAGGCTTAACAAAATTTTAAATGTTGCACTATTTCAATAATGTTGGTATGTAGTAATTTAAAAACGATACCGTAGTAAATTTTCGTGATTACAATGTTTTGCCAAAACTTGTTTGGCAAATCAGAACGCTATAGAAAACAATATCAACCGCAGGCTTCCCGATCTTATACGGTCTCGAGTTTTTAACATCATTCTATCCCCTTATTAGCGTTTTGATATATCTCCGAGAGATATCGTAATGTACGCCTCTGAATATACGAAAAAGCCGGCCAGCAGCGCGCGCCGTATGCAATATATATATATATTTTTTTTGTTTGTTTGAACATTGATTATCGTAACACTCAAGCCCTTCTCTCGTTTATTCTCTCTCTCTTTTTACTGATACGATAACACCAACGATAATACGGCTTGGTAATAGAACAACTGGAATTATTAACATGCCCATATCCTTAAACATTTACCTGCTCTTTTCTGCTTGCTTAACTGTGTCGATAAAGAACAAACGCTTTTTAATCGCCCTTTGGATGGATCATTAAATGTGTATTTATGTATGATTCGTTAATTTTATATAGAGCAGACGGCAAAGGAAGAGAGTGCTTGTTTGAATATTTATTATTGTTTGCTTTCACTGAAAGCCGTCTCTGGTGATTTACTTGTTAATTCAAATCGTTTAACCTGCTTAGAGAATTTCCTCGAAATTCGAGTGTTATAGATTAGTAGAGTATTTAAATTATTTATACATACGAAAACATTCGACAATAAATAATTTCTTAACACATAAGAAGATAAGTATTTTAAAAATTCTAGAAGCAGACAAACTCTTTTGATTTAAAAAAAACAAAATCACCAGAGCCCTCCACCCCCCTCTAATATTTTCGTCTTACGTTTTTCGCTCTTTACACGTGCACAGTGAATTCATAAATTATTCATCTGGACAGCGAGTGTGCGGTATGCGGCCAACGCTTTTGACTGCGTTTGCTGCGGTTTCGCAGACATGAACAACGATGCCTGGCTGATTTGACCCTCCTGGATGAAGTTCGTGGCTTTCGCCTGTAGTGAAATATAACATTATTTTCCATAACTTAAAAAATATTGTTTATTATATTTTACAATGAAAGAATTTACCTGGAGTTAAATTAGCGATAGCAGCAAGCAAATCATGATTCACCAGAGGTTCGTTTTCCGCACGAGGTTCCCAGCCTACAGGAGGAGATGCTGGTGGAGATATTAGGAACTGTTTGTGAGGCGCAGGAGGATGCAAGTGTCGATCTTCAATGTCTGAATAAGAAATAATTTAACTTCAATGTGAAGCCCTAGTTTTTATGAAAAATATACCTAAAATATATCTAAAATTTACCTATAGGCGTTACAGGCTGTGCAAAATAGCAATTAATGTCAGTCTCCCCAAAATGAGTTTGGTGTAACTGTATCCTTGCTTGTGCAGCTGCACTGGGTGATTTATAATTAACTCTCATTCTTCTGAAAGATCTAAAGTATTGAAACGTAGCATCTTCTCCAAACTGTTTGAATAGTTTTTCCATTTCCACCTGCATAAAAATAGTGAGTTTAAAAAATATATTTGTAAAATATTTTTCATGGTCTTAAGCACAAACAAATTTACAACTAACAAGGAGACACAAGAGCCTTCGGATGACCAATCTGACTAAAAACTTTTTTTTGGGGCTTCTTTCAATTTTGATTTTGTCCCATGGGTCTTGGTAATTCCGATATTCACATACTGTTATACATGCAAAGAGTATATCTACATATATAGTTTTATATTATATGTATAGATGTACACTAATACAAGAGGGCAGAATCCTTGAAAATATCTTGATTTTGTGTAGAAAAAAGTCCCCAAAAAACAATTAGTCACCCAGAGGCTTTGGTATCCCCTTGTATAAGTACCTTGAATTCATCAGATTTAAAGACTCGAGGATCCACGTTTGTTACAATCACAGATGTTGGTAAGTCTTCGTCGTGAATTAAATCTTCTAAAGTTCTTGAAGACATATCTTCATGACTTCTGTCATTTTTTTCACAATTGAGTTCCAGTTGCTCAAAGTTGGGATGTAGATTTGGTAAGCCATCCACTTCGTTAATAATGATATTTTCCGAATCTTCGGACTCCTCATCTTCTCCCGTGCTTTTACTCCTCTTTTCCTCCATCTTTTTGTTTCTGGTTTTTAGTATTTGCTTATATGCTTTTGCTGCTAATAAGAAATTGAAAAAATATGCTTAGTAGCTCAATATACAATAATAACATATACAATGTACAAGACATATTTAATCTTTCTAAAGCAGAATTTGTTAATTAATTATACGTAATAGTTAACATCATAAATAATTACTAATAAACTGATTAAATTGTAACAATAAAAGCAAAAATACTACTGTTAATTAGAAAGTTTCAACGATCATTAAATCTGCAGCTAATTTATTGCACTCGTTAGAAGTAATCTAACTTAGATAAAAGTTTGCAATTGATATTTAATTATATTAGCTAATAAAGTTATGTTTGTATAGTATAATTCTAAACAAACTATTTTTAAGTTTACCTTCCAAAAAAGTATTGAAATTGCAAAATCACTATTTATAAATAATACAAACAAATCCAAGCAATCGTACCAATTCTGTGAACTCCCAATTATTTTGAACTAAAGTGGCAAATAGCTCTATATCTACTTATAATAACTAAAATTCCATTCATGCCTATTATTGACATTGCTCAATTACCCAACCATATAGACAGAGTATTGGCAGAGCGAAATGCCTCTCAGTCTCATTCGATGAACACTCATCCAGTAAACAAACAAACAGAATACGCACAAATTTTCCAGATTCCATTGACAAGAAAAAGAGCCCTACAAAGGTTTCATACAAGTTCCCCAAACAAAAGCACACAGTCCCTTCAAGCTCTCTACAAAGCCAACGCAGAGCAGAGGCCACTCACCGATGAAAGCTAAAGCTCTTGGCTCTCAGAGCAGGCTCCCGTGGTTGACTAGCGAATCCTCCCGACACTGTCACTGCCGCGACTGTTGTTATTGGAAGCTCAAAGACGACGAACTGGCCGAAAGCTCTTCGGCCGCGATGCGACGACGACGGACTTCCATGAAGCTGCTCTCGACCCCGGGAGACACTTGCTTTTTCGCACGTCACGTCACTCGCGCCTCTCCTTTCGTCCCGACAACACGAGCTGAAGCAGCAGCGCGCCGAGACTCGCGAGCACCGCGACTATGCTCTTATTTTATTTACAATCCTGCGGCCAGCAGTTCTCTCAAGACAGCTCGCTCGCGAAATGACAGATCGTAATACTTACTTACATGCTTATAATTTGGATACGCCAGTCTCGGACACACGACTTTGGGCGCGTTCGCATGTCAACTGCTTTCGGAGCAGTTGGAGGTTAGGCCACTGTACACAATTGCAGTCTATAGCGGTTGGAGAGGTGTTCTGCGAAAAATTGCGAGGGAGTGGGACGTTTTATTTTAAGTATCAAATGGAAATGTTAAATCAATATTTAATAATGTCGCTTATTTTGACGAGCGGTTTTGCGGTATTTTTAGAGAAAGGGGATCAGGTGTGGTGCTGTGGTGCGATTGTAGAACCGATAAATACTCTTTTTTAAACAAAGTGGTAGTGTAATTATAGTATTGTTATAAAGTGTTTCAATATATGTTTAACTGTCAAGAGAACATCGTTTATTAAAAGTTGTTGAAAGAAAAGTAATTATTAAATAGATGATACTAAAAGGCATCAGGACCCACAGGTGCGATAATATATTATGTTCTATTATATTACTTAATTTTAATAAAAGTGTGTTGATCTAAAAATAGATACTTTTCCAGGTATTATAGGTCACCGAACAGCGCTTTTAAAAAAATACCAAACCAAGTTGTAAAACCGTTTCCTTGCACATTCCGGCTGATAATAATCTATCTATATATAGAAAAGCATCAGCTATATATGTATATATAGACCGCGACACAAACTGAACGGTTTTCACTCGACGACATTGTGAAAGCAGCCTAATCTGTCCAACTAAAGCCCGTTTGCACGTGGGAAAAGTCGCTACGCCCTTGTTTGCGGCAGCACAGCGCAGTACATAATACCTATAGACAGAAATTTAAAAAAATTTCCCGGATCGTTTACCTTGCAGCCAGTGCCGCAGGTGAAAACAATTGTTTCATTGCTCGCTGTAAAGATATATCGTCTCGCGGTGTAATAGTATTATGCAAAGATCTTTGAAGTGACAGTGTATTCCGAGCCACAAGTTGGAAAAGTTAAGTGGATTACGGTGCGTTGACGTGTGTGCTGCAGATACTTACTGACTTCCGAGAGGGAACCTTTTCGATAATAAGTATATACGCGTATAAGTATTCCCATGGAAATTGAAAAGATAACCCAGATTGGGTCTGTGAACGGGATAATGTCTACGACTGATGTTATATAAAAAAGGTCGTAATGAACAGCGAATAGTCATCAGTGTTTTTGTGCGATATCGTGTGTCTCTCATCAGCTAATAGTGAATTTCAGTCTGATGTAGTGTTCGGACACGGATTGATTAACGGGTCTAATAAGGTTATAAATATAGCTGTGTGCGCAGGTATACTTTTTCTAACGTTTTTTTTTCGAGCAGCGAGATTAGAGATCGAACACATGTAACAAAAACATCTGTGCAAACGATTTCTGTGATAAAGTATACCAGCAAATTCGGATAATAACGGCTGTTGGGGCAGCGAGTCGCGTGAGAATTCAAAACGTAAACACAGACGACGACGCCCGCACACGTGTGTAGCCCAGCCCATGTGTGTGCTGTCCCTTTAAACGCCTGCAAACATCAAGCTCCGAAATCATCGCTCCGAATCATCACTGCACAGCCACACCTACTCCAGGAAATAAGTTTATTAAATAGTATACGACTGAACTGAAGGATTTATCCAAACGGAAATACAAGAGCGAATATACCGCCGATGGATACGATATCGCGATGCGAGGATGAAGAGACTTGCGCGACGAGTTCGCAAAGCGGTGAGAAGCGCTGGCGCAGCAGCAGCTGCATCGCGCCGCGGCAGCAGCAGCAGCTCAGTGGCAGCGCAAAACAACATGTCGACATCGACGATGGAGGGCTCGCTGAGCAAGTGGACGAACGTCGTCAACGGCTGGCAGTACCGCTGGTTTGTACTCGATGACAATGCCGGACTACTCTCCTACTACACGGTGAGTTTCATTTTTTCTGCGATTTTAGTCATGTAAGGTGTCGGAGAGGTTCGGGAGAGTCGGTAGTTGATTTCGAGGTTAGTGGCCTTTCGATTGCGTTTTACGAAGATTTTCCTGGTTTTTCTGTAAAATGGTGTCTTAATTTTGATTCTTTGTGTAAATTGCAAGTGCTCAATGGTTATACTGAGAAATTTGGAGCTGTTTGAAAGCTTCTGTGACAACTTTAGAGACACTTGTCAAAGTGTCAATTGTTGTTTGCTGGGTGTCTATGTAAGGTGATTTAAATGGCTTTTTTATAGCTGAGGGATTTAAACGATTAGTCATGCCTTCCTCCAACTGATAGGTACAATTGCACTTTTGTATTAGGATTTAGGATAGCTGCAAAACTTGTAAAAAATGCAGGATAGTAGATGAATTTAGGTTATGGAAACAAGTGGTAGGTAGGTACTTATAAAAAAGCATCAATATAGCTATGTGCTTGATTCATTTTTTATTAGATAAGTGGGGGTGGAGCATAATGAACAATGCAGTCTTAAGCAGATAACATTAGCTTCATGATTTGTTGTTAAGATTATTTTCATTTTTAAGGAAATTGGTGTTGTAAATCATGTATGTTGAGTAAATATCAAAAATAAACATCATGATAAAAAAGGAAAATTCATAAATTTATTTTGCGATGGTCAGTGTTTTTCATTTATTTAAACTTGTATCTATAAAATTTTGATCAAACTCTTCATCAGTAGTATTTGATTAGTTAAATTTTACAATTTTTATTCAACGCTGTGTTTTTATAAAGTACAATTTTTCTAATACCAGCTACATATAATATTTTATTTTATTTTATTTTAAAATGTTAACAAAATATTAGATCACTTGGTACAACCTATATTGTCGTGAACTAACAAATTTATTCTTACCTCAATAAGAATTAGTTCTACTTTGCACACGCACACCCAATCACTGCATTTCATAGACTTTTGTTTGTTACAACTGCGTATTTCTAATTATACGCAGTAATAATTTAAAAAAATCTAAAACTTAAACATTCTTTACAATAGAAATACAGAAACAATACAGAACAATGTGCATAACAATAATAAATTAATTTCTATGGTAGTACAAATTCCAACAATTTTATGGTCCACATTGAAGGAAAAAAGCCAGACAAAGTCTTACTAAAAGAATTTGTTCGTTTGTAAAAGTCTAGCTCTTCTTGGGTTTCTCTTGCTTTTTGTAATTTTGCCTGTAGAAGTTGTAGAAGAGTATGAAGTTCATAATAAGATTGATGAACATGATAATCGCTCCCCATTTGGGTACCTGGCAGTGTGGAAGGAAGGCTTGGACCGTGTGAGCCAACAAAACGAAAAATTGAACCTGGAAAATGAAAGAAAATTAAAATCATTTATTTATAAAAAAAAAATTGGCATATTTAATGAATTGTAAAATAGTTCAATTTATTAAATCAAATCGCTTACCATCTGCATTATTGTGATGTAAGGCTTGAAAGGGTTGATTATCTTCCGGATTTTGGGTCCCTGACTACTGAGCAGATAATATGTGTACATGATAACGTGGATGCTCGAATTGACGACGACCGGGAAGGTGGCCATACCGCCGGGGTAGTACTTGACAGACCTCTGGGCGAGGTAAATCGTCGAGATGTGATGGTACAAATGAAGGAATGAAATTTGTCGCTGTTTTTTCCTCAAAACGAACACGGCGGTTTCGACGAGATCAATTATCTTCAGCATGCTCATCCAGTAGTAAACGTGAACTAGCTAAATTTTTGAAAAAAAGAAACACGAAATTAATTGTAAAATAACGTTTATTGATTCTGTGTAAGTTTTCATAAACCTGCAGGAAACTGAATTTTTGTTTGTTTTCATTTTACGTCTAAACTAGCAAAATCCTGCGCACTTCGCACGCTCTTTTTTATCTGATCTGTTTTTTAAATTCTGAAAAGCATACCCAAATGTTGATAAGTACTTTCCACGCTCCTGTATGTATATGTTAAATTACTCTTATTGAAAAAAGACGTAAACGTTATACAATAATAAAAAAGTTGATCATTATATTCATTTTAATTTTTAACAGTTTTATAAATTAAAAACCAAATAGTTTGTTTTGATAGAACTCTTTTAATTTTATTCAAATATTGGCGCCATTCGAACCGAATATTTATTTCTCAACCAATCAAATCGCTTCATTATCGGCTTCACAACATCCGGTCATCACTTTTTTAAAGAAAAAGCAAGAGGAACAGGCGACTTTTCAAGTCACTTGATTACCGACTGCATACGAAATAGCACTTTTAAAAGATGCAAAATTGAACTTTTTCAAGAATCATTGCATCTATAAGCGGTTATATCACGGTTTAATGAGCTGCTTAGTACTTAACATATTCTTCATTGTATGCAGAGTAAAAATATATAACATCGATCTTATCGTCATGAAGATTTCCAAGAAAAAGCGCGTTTGCTTACTGTGTTCAAGTAATAGACGTAAAACGATAATTTGTCATTTTTCGAAATAGCATCGCAGAAAAACTCACCTCAAAGGGTTTTCCAGTTGGCGACTTGTCGACGTTCACGCAGCCCAGGCCTATGTCGCTGAACATACCATTTTTTATAGACGCGTAGACGATCCACGCGTTGTAGATTATTTGGAATATGTTGTAGTACTTTATGAAGGTTTTGAGACTGTAGGCCGGTCGGTTCTCCATGTACCTCGGTCCGCATCGAAGTACAAAGTACAGGTACCCGACGAAGGTCAGATACATTATCTGCGGGTACTTGGCGAAATACCATTCTGACGTTCTTGGATCTGCAATAAAAACGAATTATTTTATTTTTTTACATGTGAAACGAATACTTGCTTTTTCTCTCTAAAAGAGTAGCTTAGCGTCAATGTTAAATTAGATTTCATGAATTTATACGATGTACAGCATTTACATACAAAAAGAGTTCAACGCAGCGGTTGCCCGTGGAATGCACAGACACATTCCATAATACGCTTATGATGTCGCCGAGTTCAACTTGAATCAGTCTAATGCACGTTCGATCGCTGCATACATCAAATCGAAACGATCACACTAAAAACTTGAAAATCTTACCGATGCACTGAACAATATTTTTTTTTTTTTTTTTGTATTATCGTGATTGGCTCTACATATTAGAAAGTGAGGATGATTTGGTTTGAGTGGAAATCGCTTGCATTCGCGGCAAACTCTATATCTGAAAGAGTGAAAAATGACTCCTTTTTTAATTTTTCACTCTTTCATGTTAACCATCCGATAGCACCAAATAACGTTGTACAAGTATCATTACCCTCTTCGGTTTCAAGGTAGCGTATAATAATGTCCCCCAATCTAAAGCACGTTCGATCGCATACATCAAATCGAAACGATCACACTAAAAACTTGACAATTTTACCGATGCACTGAACAATTTTATTTTGTATTATCTCGATTGGCTCTACGTATTAGAAAGTGAGTATAATTCGATCGATGCAAGATATTACGGCCGTTTTGAGTGGAAATGGCCTGCAGCCGCGGCAAAGTCGTATATGTTAACCATCCGATAGCACCAAATCAAGTTGTACAAGTATCATTACCCTCTTCGGTTTCAAGGTAGCCTCTGTAGATGACGTTCCACACCTCCATCTTGATCTATAAAGTTTCACAGATCGTGGAAAACCGAGTAAAATATGAAAGGTAAAAAGCGATGGTCAATGTCGTATCTGCTGTACTTTGTACCGCGGTACGGCCGTCCAAGAGCCAGAGACCAGAGGTAGCCGAGGTGGCCGATGAGTCCCGTGAGCTTCGTGCGTCTCGATGGTTAAAGACTGACTGGCCGATCGGCTCTGAAAATTTTTCGTTCTATCGGTTTTGTTTTCGCTAGCCACTGGCCCGGCTGCACTCTGCGCTTTATTCATAAAGCTACTGCCACCGCCGCCGCATTCTTAGGGAAAGTCGTCGTTGCCGCCATTAAAGAGAGAAAAAAAGCTCGCGGGGGATAGGCTTAGCGCGAGCATCAAATCGAATAGTATTAACATGTGATTTTCGTTTCGGAAAACGAGTGGGAACGAGAGAGAAAGAATCGTCGTGTGCGCAGGCCGATTTGCCTAAGTGCAGTGTCATCGGAGACCGGTGTATATGCACACGCGTGTATACGTGTGTCCGCGGTGGTATGGGGAAGCCGACGAACACCGATCGTGCAATAAACAAATTTAGTTGTGGTACACGGGCCAAGTCGCAGTATTGGCGATCGGTTGCGCTCTTTCAAAGTTTGCCGCGTCGACAAATTTTTCGCTCGGCCAATCTCGCTCCCTCTTATCAGCTGGCTTATCAAAGTTATAGATGTGTATACTCATTTCGACGCGGTAGGATCAGCTTTTCCAAGGGTTGTGCTGAGAGGACGCCTTGGTTTCGACATTCATTTTTTATGTTTGTTTGTTTTTTTCGGTAAAGCACTATTTAACTAGAGACACTTATTTCGGACAGACAACATGCCTCAACGAAGAAAAGGTCAGTCTATATAGACGTCTAGCTGTCCATATAAAATACAATATTTTATTTTTTATTTTCAAAATCTAACATATAAAAGCTCTGTGCGCTTTTGTCGGTGGAGTTGGCCAACAGATAATTTATTTTATAAATCACTAAAATAATCTTTCGAAGACGATATCCAGATGTTTGCGTAGGCGTAAGTTCTGCTCGAAGATAACGAATACGTTTCCTGGGACTCTCGTGGACGATATCCAGGTGTTCGGTAGAGGAACAAAATAAAATATAGGTAGTGCACTCTGTGGCTTTCTATGCGTAGATAAAAGTTCTGATCGAAGGTGATGAGCACGTTACTCAGGACTCTCCTAGACGATCCACAAGTATTCGGCGGAGGAGAAAAATAAAATATAGGTAATATAAAGCATTGCGTAACTTTCTTGACACCTGGACATCGTCTACTAGAGTCCCGGGGTGACATGCTCATCATCTTCGAACAGAACTTACATGTAAACACGGGAAGCCACGGAGCGCACTACCTAGATTGTATTTTTTTTTCTTCCACCGAACACCTGGACATCGTCTACGAGAGTCCCGGGTAACGTGTCCATCACTTCGAGCAGAAGTTACACCTATACACACCGAAAATCACAGAGCGCACTACTTAGACTAACATTTTTTTTCAATAATTAACACCTGGACAACATGTTTTAGAGTTCCGGGTGACCTGAACGTTTATTCAGGGTGAAGATTCACGTAGACATCGAGAGCTTAGCATTTGTAAGACTTATGATAGGTATAACGCAAATCTAAATTATAAATCGCATTAAAATTTCATAACCTCAAATTACCGGGCTTACCGGGCTTACCGGGTTGCCCAATAATCAATTAGCAAGCCATTTTGATTAGGTTATTTTCAACCAGGGGATCCTTATAACTATATAGATATAGTAACTCATGTTAATCGTCACTGTTCCTCGCTATTCCTTTTTACGTGCAGGAGCCCTTAGACATTAATATTTTGCATACTTTCATCATCACTTTTGACATCGAAGAGAGATTGGCTCAGGCTCACATATTGTTCATCCAGGATGCTTATATCAGTAGACGACAACGACTCTCAGGGTCAGTGGCCATTCGTGACAAAGTCGTATTAGTAACGTTCTCATGTTTGAAAAAAGTACCAATCTCATGAATAATCATTGCAATTTAACTTCTGCTTTTTTAAATACATAGTCAATTACATATGTGCCACGTGCCTAAGTTCATTATAGAAATAGATGGAGAATGTTATGTTATGTTCTCTTACATTTTTTCCATTCATCCAATGATGAAAAAGGCTGCTACTGTTTTATGAAGTGCAACGCTTAGGACTTCACAAGTTCATTGAAATATAACAATTCAATAATAAGGACTGACGTTAATTTTGATAATTTAATTAAAGTACACTTTAATTTTACATCTATTTTCATTTAAAAGACTGTAACTTATAATATATGTGAGATCGATTCGATACGACACGTGTCCATCTAAATTGTAAATTTTTGTTTTTATTGTGTGTTTGTTGACAATTTTGAACGTTCAGAAGCTGGTTTTAAATTTGCAATCTTAGAACTCGTTTACTTGAATCCAGCCGACTTGAACACAATCGAATGGTCATCGTGATAATTTCAATAATTCGGTATAACTGTCAGGAATATATGCTGCAATCCTATAGATTGTAAAACTTTTGATTTTGAACTGAGATTCTTGGCCTTGAATTTTCGGAAGCTATGAGAAAATGTGATGCATTGTATGTAAAACACGCGAAGTATGAGCATCTTGATGCAAGTAGATGCCATAATTTAATAAATATTTCACGAGTGTCATAATCTCTAATTCGTAATATCTAATGAACCTCCGGCGTATGAAGAACCGTGAAGCATTCATAATTTTTTCCTTCATGTTTCCGGGAAAACAAAGTTGTTCGACAAGAATTTCGCTTTTTTAGCATATACTCACAATGGAATTTATAACATTTTTATGTAAGCGCTTATAACATGCATGACTTTTGGAGACATTTAGGGATGTCTATTGATTAGAAATTTGTAAATCATAGTGTTATACGTGAATTTTGGAATACTTCTCTATTATGAGCAATTCTGCGAGAAGTCAGACACTTTCTTGACTCAAATTTGGAAACATACTTGTTGAGCATTTCTAATGTAACGAAAAAAGGTAGCAAGCCGAGACTATTTGCCAACAAAGAGGTTATGGGCCAAGTATAGCAATTACCAAAAACCAATCTGTATTACTCGTGAGTAATTTATTACCTGGTCGGGCAAAATTTTCTTTTTAAAACAAAAATCCGTAATTTTAAAGAATGAATTTCATAAAGAAGTAGATGAAAAAATGGACACTGAATCTCTAGTTGTCACTAACCGCAATTGAGTGTGCATTTTTTTTTTTGTTTCCGCATGTTGCTTGTAAAGATCGCCAGCAAAATATGACTACAATTTGGCACGATTCTAAATCCTTTTCCATATATTCCAGTACTTATAACCATCCTCCTGCTCACCAATGTTATCCCCATGAAGACTCGTATAACCAAATACGTGGACCACCCGATTTTTCAGAGTTCAAAGATCTACGGGACATTTACCAAGAACATAATGACCTCTTTTTTAACTCGAATAAACAGTCGAGCGACGATGACAAAACTCATTGCTGCAACACGATAATATACTCAATCGAACAAACGGTATTAGACAATCAGATCGCGAGAGCATTCATCCTTATGCTCACATTCTTCCACATATTTGCATCGAAATTCTCGATCTACACGACAAGAAAGCTTTATACGTCCTAGAATGAATCAAGACACTCCAACGCAGTTGCTGACACGCCGAGTGAACAGCACAATCAGACGGATGAAAACCTTTCAGATGCGCAATGGCTTTCGGATAATCTTGATAGTTTCGCCTTGCTATCCTTTTTCATTACATTAGAAATGCTCTAACAAACAAAGCAAGTATGCTCTGGTAGGCGTGCTATCAAAAATGGCGTATTTCCATATTTGAGCCGAGACGTATTCAATCATTCTTGATCTAATACTACTCTTCAATCATTCAATGTTACTCCATTAGGAGCTTTCTAAACTGAAAATATACCGTAAGCAGTGGCTATCTAATCACATCACCTTTGTGTTGTTAATCTCTTATTTATTTATTTTAAAAAAAATATTTTTTGTCAACTGATTTGGGATTTGACATTGGTATTGTCCTTCAATTTTTATCATACATTCGTCCATGAGGGTTATGTTTGTTGTAGAGTCGATGTTGTTGTATTCATACATTCTACACCCCTTTACCCCTTATTAAATATGAAGCCACACCTGAGCGCAGAAAAGTGTTTTTTTGTAACACACGCACGATACTGGATTCGTTTTTTTGACCTGTGGAAAAAAAACTAGCGGGCAAACGAAGATTTCGGTTCGTGCTATTAGCTCGCCTTCGACTCGTACTGCAAAATCCACACTAGGTCTAAAAAATCCCACTTTACGCCTTTGGTACGCAATACCTACATACTATTGCAGGCCAAACTCTGATTAACTTTGACGATCGCCCAAGAAAGTTCCTTATTGACAGTTGATTTTTTATGTATACCATAAGTTACTCAAGAGCTACTATAAAGCTATGCAAATCTAACGATCGGCACCGACTTTTCACAACATTCGTACATGCCCCTATACACTCGTAAGTATACATTCTCCAATTGACACCTGTTGATATGAGCAGTCGTAAGTCTAACACATGCGAACTCTGACTCTTGACACGATAGCATGACAAAGGCAATAGAGCTCGAAAATTCATGCAGAATTATCGAGGCCAGACAACGCTGCATTTCGCTTTACCCATGCACTGTTCATTTTAGTTTTAAAAAAGAGCTTATTCAGATAACCGGAAAATTGCGCGCATATTTTATGAATTTTTACGAGGCTTCTTTGCGTAGCTTCGACAGTTTTTTTTGAATCTCCGGATCTTTTGAGATAGAGTATTACCGGTGTACTGATGCACTTGACGCAGTATGGGTTTTATGAAGACTGAGCGCTTACGTTTTCGCTTTACGAGTTGTGACGTTATACGAATGTGTGAATTTTAACGAATTTTCGGGGTTTATGAATTTTTACATAATTCAAAAATTATGCCCTTTGACCGTTGAAAATTCGGATTTCATTTATCACCCAGGATAAATTTCATTTACATTTATACTAGATTTATATTTTGCGGCGAGACTTCTATCCTGCTGAACTTTAACTTTTGCTTTTCTGCACAGGTATTATGTCTCGAGTAATAAAAAGTTTTCCAAACAGCTACTTGTAGTGCCTTATTTATACTTTAACATTTGAATTGAGAAAAAAGAGCCAACATTGAACTACATTGTGCGACAAAGTTGAAGTCAATTTGTTTCACAACTTTTTATATTATGTACATTGTACACGTGATCGTTGAATGTTAATTTGATGCATCGTTTAAACGTTACTTGCGACTACTTGACCCAACAAAAATTTCGAAAATTTCGACTATTCATGTCGTCTTACTGGAGCTGTATTTTACATTAGTTAGTTACCAAGAGCATGAGACACCGTCTCAAAGAACTCAGTTCCAATTTTCGTCAATTTATTTGATTAACGCGTAAAAATTATCTCTGGCGCTATTGTGTCTGTAACTAATTTATATAATGCAGCCCCAGAAGCATTAAGTGTTATTCTCCCCTTAATCATAAGCATCGTCTAATCGGCAAAATACCTGTTTAAAAACAGTCTAGTATACATACATATTTAGTTCTGACACGGGTACTTTTCGGTTTGCAACAATATGCTCCCGGGTAAAAATGGTTTTTCTTTTGTATTTTAACCCGTAGAATTCGGAGGTCTTTTTTGGCTAAACAGGAAAGAACATTGTTTATACAATAAAGAAAAAGTTAATATTTTTTACCGGGTGTATTTGTTACTGAAGGTATAATTCATTTTAAGCAAAAAAGCTTCTAAGTTTTATCCTCCAAAAATGCTTATTTAGAAAGATATGATTCTTTTAAGTTCAAATTTTGCCATTTCTAAGCCACTTTGACTAGTTGTAAAAACGTAGTTAGTTAATCTTTTGCTCAAATTCCAAATCATACTTCTTTTTTGATCCTTTAATAATCATTTTGTATTATTTAAACTCAATATTTTATTAAATAAACAATGGTTGTGTCAATAAACATCTAAGGGCGATCTTTCGGAAAATTTTTCACTTTTCACTCCAAAAAATGTATTTTTATCTTTTGAACAAATTTAAGGAGAAAGTGTTCGTATATATTTTCTCGTAAGATGCATTGAAAAATCATTGAAATAAATTGCGAGTTTTTAATAAAAATATTAACCTTTTCCTTATTATTGTTTAAACAATGTTCTACCCTATTTAGCAAAAAAAATACCCCCGGATTCGGATTCTACGGGCCAACATTCATAAGAAAAGCATATTGTTATACAAACGGGAAGGTACCCAGCGTCCGGAATAATTAATCACCAATTTGTCCTATCAATTTCGTCAATTTCCATTTTAGAAACAGCTCTGGTGCTCCTGAAAAATTTGAAAACTCTCGAAACAAATATCGATAAAAGTATATACACCTCGACTTTGTAGCATCAAGTCGAAATTTTGCGCTCTAAATCCATCGTCAAAAAAAAAACGAATTACGATTTTTAATGTTGCAGAGCAAAGAGAAGATGATGCGTGGAGCCAGGAGGGGCTGCGTCAGGTTGAAGGGAGCCGTGATTGGGATCGACGACGAGGACGACAGCACCTTCACTATCACCACTTCCTCGAGCAAAGACGACCCCAAGACTTTTCATTTTCAGACGCGCAACGGCGAAGAGCGCGAGAGATGGGTTCGCGCGCTCGAAGATACGATACTCCGACATTCGCACACGGTAATGTTCTTTTTGTTTGACGTGTAATTAAAAAATACAAGACGAAAGTTGTTTGCACGCGATTTAAAAAAAGTAGAAAATTATTCTTTCTGCCTCTTGTTTCTATCACGAACACATTATATTTTATAATAGTAGACTGCATTAGCATTTTAAAATCCCATTGTCACGTCATAGTGCAGGTTTTATGCGTTGTTACTTAACTGTACTTATGCCGCAGTTATTTAGAGTATAAAAGCGTAATGATATATAATTCAAAAACTTTATAGAAAAGCGTGTAAAATATACGCGATGTAACATTTTTTTTTACTGTGCAATACTTTTAATTGCAATATTTGAAGATTCATAATGTCGTAAACGTTTATGTGATAATAACAATGAACCGGAACGTTTTTACGTATAATGTTATGAAAATGCTTTAAATGTAAAAAAATGTGATCAATGACATTTCACAGAGCAGTACTGTGACAATCAAAGTCATCTTTGTTTTCATGATATGTTTCAGCGATGGGACCCACGCAAGCCACCTCCGAAACACGACTTCGACCGGAAAGTTGCGGAGGCAGATGCGTACCTGCAGCTCCTGATCGACCAGATCAAGTTGATCGAACAGAAACAGACGGAGTTGGGCGACGACAACGAGGAGAAAAAGCAGCGCTACACGGAAATACTAAGACAGGCCAACTGCATGCTCAACTCGGTCAAGCACGCCATCGTCCAGCTGCAAATTGCCAAGGCATGTGTGTCTAATACGCATGATGCCTTGTGTCGAGTAATCAGACCGATTTGTTTTTTATTTTGCCATTATTTACTAATTCATTTCTTTCGCATTTTTCCTTAGTTTAGCTTTTCTCCCCAACGAATCGCATGTCTGATTATTCTTCTATGTTTGTCCTGTTCAACTTAAATGTTGTGTTTCTTAAATTGTAAAATATAAAAGATTTTTCTTTATTATCATGATTAACAATACTAGTTGGAATCTTTTATCTTTTAACGCTTCTTGTGCATCGTCGCATCGACCAGACTTCGATTACCACAATTGATTAACGATACTCCGTATTGAATTGCAGAACACTGCCATTCCAGTCAATGGTATATACCAGGGGCCAACCGAACCAGTAAACATTGCACCTCCACTAAAACATGGTTTTTATCAGCGAATTAAATAATTTCCTTCATTAACTGTCGTGTATTTTATGTTACTATAAGCTGTGTTTGTAATATTTCAGTTACAGCCAGAGAACCGGATCCAACGGTGCAGACGGGCATCGAACTAGGCTCCGAATGCACCGAGCCCCGAGTTAGCAATTCAAATGGTTGGTCGATGCTCTGTGTTTATCTGTTTGTCATATTAATTGCTTCGTTTCGAAATGTATATCAATTGGCTTATGGATTTGTGAGAGGACTTAATTTTCCATTTGAACGAATATGCGATTGAATAAATTGCTAATACATTTTTAAACGTTAGACTGTTCAGGGTAATTTAAAGCAAGTTTAATTTTCTTGTATACAAGTGAGATTAGAATTTCCGAAAATTGCTCACTTGAAATAAATAAGCTCTCATTTGTTTTAGTATCATTCTTTAAACTTCAGATGGTTATCATTTAATTATTTATTCGAATCAATCATAATTGGAAATCTTCAATTTGCAGTTACTACCAGAAACCTTCCTGTGCCAGAGTACTCGTATTCCTCTTCAGACGAAGATGAAGATTTTTACGACGCCGCCGACGAAATCTCGCCAACACCGTCGCAGTCAGCTGCGTAAGTCGACTGTTTACCTCTCATTTATGCATCTCACTTCCAAAGAATGTTTGCATTCCCATCCCAAACCCGTTCTACTTTCTCAGAGCAAGAGATATCTAGTGAGTAATTTAATTTCTTGCTCTGCGCACGTAGTACATTCTCGTTTCAAAATTCTCCGTAATTTACTATACTCGACGAATACGCATTCACATTTGGAACTGAGATGCTCGTTAGTGTAGTCTCTCCAAGAGCAGGTGCTGACGTATGTGTGTGTGAATTTAAAATTTCAGGAAAAGACGCGAAGCCGAAAGAATACCGTCCGTGACTGAGAGCAGCCCGACAACGGACAACCGTCCCGCGGCCAAGACGCCGGCACCGCCGCCCATTAAGCACGACGGATCGATAGATTATGACGGTAGGATTTTTATTTTTATACACTGCTCAGCTTCGCACACGTGTGTGCTTCACACGCATGCGGCATTGCTTCGTTTTGGATTTGTTGTATTTTTGTCAAGGTGCTTCTGTAATTGACCTTTCGCGCACGAATGGAGTTTTATGTTAATTATCTAACGCGCATTTCTTTATTGGAAAAATTGTTGCTGCTTCGTTACTATATAATATTAAATAAAATTCTATATATAAAAAAAATAAATAAAAAATGGCAATAGTCGATTGCATGCACACGATAAACGTGAAGATTTTGATCAGATGACTTCGATGAATCTATAAGCATACAAAATCTGTATTTTTGCAATATTTTTCTTTGTGAATGAAAATGTCTAAACGACATAGACAATGTCTACTTTTGTTTCGATTACCAACTTAAAAATATGAAGCCCGTAGCTGAAGTGATTCAAAGTCACGCAATTTACTAATTAACATTCAGGTGTAACGACTTTCATCGTGTAACTATAGGATTATCTATTTTAGTGTGATATACTTTGGATTGTTTTCGAAAACTAGAACGTTTTTTACAAAAACTGAGACAAGTAAATAATTAAAAGAAACTGTAGTTATTACAAGAAATCGACTGAATTAAAAGCAAGAAAATCTTTTGAGCAAATATCAAAATATTCGCGCAAACCGCGGAAAAGCGCGTTATCGACACCAGCAAGAGTCGCTCTCTCTGTTACCCACCTACCGTCCACAAGCCTATATTGATTAAACACAGTACACCGAACCATCAGACCACTACCACCGCCGCCGCCGCCGACCTATATGCCAAGACAGTACTTACAGCACTTGCGCGGCGCGCAACGCAAGCCACAGATGTAGTCACCGCCAGCGAAACATTAATGCTCAGTCTCTCCTGGTCCGGTCGCGCTGGGTGTAGTAGTTGTACGCTAGCATCGATCATGACGTTCGACACCTCGAGATCGCACCGTCGCTGCTGCGCTGATGTTCCTAATACGAAGATCTCGACTCTGCGACGCCGCTGCGATGACGAGAGGATTCTTCGCGTTGAGCAGCAGCTTATCCTTGGTCAGGACTAGAGAGACGACAAAAGCCTGATCTTGCGATTGTCGCAATATCAGCGAAGAGATATCTGTAGTAATGGATACGTGCTGCCATAAGACACAACGAAACGATGTTCAAAACCGACGTAAATTGTGAGTTCCGACGGATATGATCTAGCTGATAGGATGATTTGGATGTGCGAGAGTGTTTATAGTGCAGTAGTTTAAACTGGTTGGAAACAAATTATTCGCGACTAAAAATAACGTTCAACTAAGTACCTTGTCGCGAGAACGACGTTGTTTAGCGAGGATAATAAATTTTAGTAAAGACCAAAAAAGGATAACGGTATAACTAAAATTACGTCACTTTCATTGTCACGTGTTGTTTATACGTATAAAACAGCAGAAATAAACTCTAATTTTCGTAATTATTGTGTAGGTTAATTTTAGTCTATTTAGGTAATTAACATGAGCCCGTAGTAACGCCTTAACGCATCATGAATAGCCCAGGATTACGACGTCTCGTAGGAGAACAATAATATAGTCCGAGTCTTTTATGACAGCGAAATACTTGTAATTTATATCTGCGTCCAAATGAAAATTATTAAATTACCAAGCTTCTATTAATCAATCTATCGTCACATGATTTATTCACGCGCTATAGACCAATCGATTCAAGCACACGTATTTCTGTTTACAGCATTGTACGAGGAAGACAGCGACGACGGAGAGAGTAAGTTCATTCACAAGCTGCTTATATACGTAATCAAAACAAAGCGCGAGAGAATTTAACGCATATGGCGCATCGACTTTTTTCAGTGGACTCCATGGAGAGCCATGGATCGGTGGTGACCCATCTGCTGTCCCAGGTGAAAATTGGCATGGACCTCACAAAAGTCGCGTTGCCAACTTTCATCTTGGAACGACGATCGCTGCTAGAAATGTACGCGGATTACTTTGCCCATCCGGACCAGTTTGTGAGGTAACAAGACATTGCAAGTTTGCCTGCGTATGTAATTATACTGGGGATGGTTGGATTTTCTTATCCGAAGAAAATACGAAATTAAATTAAGAAAGCTTTTACTAGATAAGATAAGATTTCCTCGTGATGTAATCGAATTAATTATCTAGAAATTATTCAATAATAATATCCATCGTAGTCGAGTTAATGGCCAATTAAAGCGTGCCAAATCTTTCCGTCTTCAGTGCAGACCGGTATAACGTAATGTGTTTACATAATCCCTTGAGAATTTTGAGCTTCCAAGTGCCTTTATTATTTGAAGAATTTTTCGAGTAGAAATGTATTGTTTGAATTCCTCGGAGACTTGTACATTGTGTACACTTCCGACTTTGAAAGTTCGTCAACACTGTAACCTGTTCTATGGCAAACAGAGAGAAAGCCAGACTTATTCTTTGAAATATAATAACAATGCTTTATTTGAAGGGCATTAATTGCATGCATAATTCATCAATAAATCTCGGCCCGCCTCACCAAAAAATAATTCCGTTGGCCAAGCTAAATTATTCACCCCTCGATAATTCACATTCGACTGGGCTGCTCCACCCTCTTTCACTCTTCATCCCTCATTAATTAGAACACTCAATCCAGTCTCTCTCTCTCTCGCTCTTTCTTTGACCCATTTACCAAAGAAAACGTCTCTCGCAAAGACGCTCATTCACCGGCGGCTTATTCAAACCCGTCTCCTTCGATCGACCCACTAAAAAGAGCATCTGACTTCTTCATCCCCAGCATCGCGGACATGCCGACACCTAAGGATCGGATGGTGCAGGTGGTCAAGTGGTACATGTGCAGCTTCCACGCGGGCCGCAGGTCTGGTGTCGCCAAGAAACCATACAACCCGGTGCTCGGCGAGATCTTCCGTTGCTACTGGGACTTGCCGTCCGTCGTCGTTGATAAAGAGACGCCTTTGGCCGAGAATGGACCGATTCCCTGGTGCAACGAAAACCATTTAACGTTCGTCGCCGAACAAGTTTCACACCATCCGCCCGGTAAGTGCACGACGATTCTTTTTTTAATTCGTCTGATACCGTTCTGTTCTTTTCTATACTGATTACACCTCATAGCTCTAGTTACGTATCACACTATGCAATTAACTCTTCGACATGTGAAGCAAAGTTGTTGTATGACTCGGGTATTTTATACTAAATGCAGCGTGATATGCAATTATTTTATTTTTATCTACGAACTTGGAAAAAAGAAATAATGTTCAGTAGTGAAAAGTTGTGCAGATAATTGACTTTTACTGCACTTCATGCCGGTGATTTACACGGCACACATTCTATTACAGTTTACAACTTATCCAAAAGAAATTTTTCGTTATTTAAGCTGTAGAAGTAATTTCATTTTTTGTATAATTACGGAAAATGTATTTTATAATTGTATCAATCTAGCGAAATGACACTCTTTAAAGGTATCATTGTTACGACAGTGTACTTACTTTTAATTAATTTAACGTTGACGAAGTACGCAGTTTATTAATGTACAAAGAGCTAGGATGTCATATAAAATAGCCGTAGCTGAGCCAACAGACTAGATAGAGACGCAGCGGAAATCACCTTGGAACGTCGAGAGCATTTAAGAATCACGGAGAATCTCAAATATTCTTACCGCAATGTCAAAGAAGTTCTTCTTCGACATTAATCTCGCGGTAAATTTGTATGAGAATATTGTCTTGGTCGTACGTATATTTCAAGTTCCTGAAATACTTTATCGACCTACTGGAGAATCTAAAAAAAAACGTAGTTTTACTTGCATCCTCCGCACTCTGCAGAGTTTTATTGTGAAGCACAATAGCGTCGATTCAACTAAACTTTCACGGTGTACTTAACAAAAGAAAGGGATCATGACTTTTTTTAGGAATCACGGTTGTTACCTTGATACACTTTTACGTTTTTTTTCTCAATATCCCGCACGACCATTACACGTATATATTTAGATCGCGAAAAATACTAACAAACTCAGTGAAAGGATTGAATTTAAAATAATGAAAAACATTTTGATTATTGATCATGTGACAGATAAAAATTCGTATTCTTGGTGCTATCAGAATAGAAACGGTATTAAATATTTGAGGGCTATCGCAGTCCAAATATATACGCTTTCTCTACATACATGCACGCACGTTGAATAAACCGACACTATTTTTCACTGTAATTTCTTTATTTTGCCCACACACGCGGCAATGGTATTTTTACATATAATCAATAAGTTATAACGCTCCGAACGAGCTCTAATAAAAAGAACACGATTTCTTGACAATCAGCCAAATAACCACTACGCTGTTTCCATTTTTATTATGTGCTGCAAAGCTTCGAAGTTAAACGCAGTATAAGACGAGAAAGACTAAAAGTCCTTCTCTTATATAGTATTTTTTGGTCAACTGAATTTCTTAGAATGTGTCCTATAAAGAATATGTAAATGGAACTCACAGCATAAAAATTCAGTTATACCTTAATGAAAGCAAATTTTCCACAAAGTTATGTAAACCAAAGAAAGAATAAAAAAAATTGACGTAAGGAGTAGTCTGACTATACTCAACATGTTTCTATTTACGTAAATTTGAGACGAGTCTTGCTCTAATCGCGCACTTTCTCTGAGAAGATTAGTTGAAGTACTTAGCCAAGGAACTACTCCATCGCCACTCTTACAAGATTAACTTTTAATGCTATTAGCGTCATCGATTGTTCTACCTTTATCAGTGTACCCGATTGCTGTTGATCGGAATTCAATAACGATTATTTTTCAACTAGAAAGAAAGCAGCAGAACCAGTAATTATCTTGTTCTTTAATATTTCAGTAAGCGCATTTTACGCCGAGCATCCAACGAAAAAAATCAGCTTTGGGGCGCACGTGTGGACGAAAAGTAAGTTCCTGGGTCTTAGTATCGGTGTGCACAACGTGGGCAAAGGATGGGTCAACCTACACCGGCACGACGAGGAGTACGTGCTAACCTTCCCGAACGGCTACGCCAGGTCGATTCTGACTGTACCATGGATCGAGTTAGGCGGCGCCACGACCATTATCTGCGCTCGTACCGGGTATCAAGCCAACATAGAGTTCCTCACTAAGCCCTTCTACGGCGGCAAACGCAATAGAATAACGTGCCAGGTCAGCGGACCTGGCGATAAAAAGCCGTTCTTGACGATCAACGGCGACTGGAATGGGGCTATGGAGGCCAAGTGGGCTGATGGGGTCAGTTTTTTTCTTGATTACTATTTTGTGCTTTCATATAAAAAAAAAACGATGAATTTAAGATTTAAAATTGTATGCGATAATATAGTTTTGATTGCGCAGTCCACGCATTGAGCAAAGTAATCTTAACTTCTAACTTTAGTAATGTAATACAACTTCACATACAATTTACACGGGTTGGAATGAATGTATAGAATTTACAAGTATAAATTGTATTGTGTATGCTAGATACCGACTGCGTCAATTCATATGCTGTATAGTACTGCATACTATAACTCTGTTTAAAGTTAAATTAGTCTTTTTTGAATAGAAATTAATCTGAGTGAAGATTTTGAATATTAAGACAAAACAAGTTTAACGTTAATGCTTTTCTCGTACGAACAGAGAACAGAAATATTCGCGGATGTGAGGGAACAGAGGATAGAAAAGAAGATGGTTAAGCCGATGAGCGAGCAAGACGAGGATGAATCTCGCAAAGTCTGGCGTGAAGTTACCATGGGTCTTCGCATCAATGATATGGACAAGGCCACGGCCGCCAAATGTGCAATAGAACAAAAGCAACGAGACGACGTGCGATACCGTAAGGAGAACAACATCGGATGGCAAACAAAGGTTTTGATATGAGAATTTTCCTTATTTATTCTTTTTTAATGTACACTCAAATACTAAATCGTCAAAAAAAGGATATTGTAAACATAAGTACAAATTGAATATCGTTGTTATAGCTTTTTAAGGAAACCAAAGACGGCGGCTGGGTGTATACGTCGCCACTGGAAACGAGATTGCGGACTGCTGAAGCCGCGACATCCGGTGCCGCTGCCTCAAGCACTGGGACCGAAGACTCTGTGAACGCATCGTCGGTACAATCCAGCATATAAGGGGAATAACATTCGCATATTTTCTAATCGCACACACTAATGATAATGATTCTAATAATATAATTATAAATGATTATTTACGTTGCAGGCCTATATACCTACTATAATTTACCGAGTCTTTTTGGGTAATCTTAAGGGGATGTGAAATTCATATTTTCATGCAAGAAAATATTTCTTGAAAATTTTTTTAGCGTTGTAAGTCAGTTATTGCTTAGGGCAGTAACACAGATATGTACTTCTTTACAATTTTTCTTATTTTATACATGCATTATAGTAACTCTAGTACAATTTATGGTTATTAATAAATACACATTGCAATAGAATAGTAATCTATTGTATTATCTTTACAGTTTTACAAGTAACTTCTATACGAATACCGAATGAAAAACTCATGCAAACATTTCACATCCCTTTAAAACACTTATTAAGATGTCTCCATGATTTAAATTTTACAAATCTATTGACCTGCGAGATACACATACTTTTGTACGCAAATTGTCCGCGCAAATTATAGACCTTTCCTTCTCCTATTAAGTACTATTTTTGTTTGTTACTAATTGTTGAAAGTTTGTATGAGCGACAAACGTTATAATTATTGATATCAATCTCTTTGGATTTCGGTACTTACATTTCGTAAATGTAAAGCACGAAAGAAATAGAAATATAGAAGAGACTAGCAAAAGCAAAAGAAAAAAAGAGAGAACTTATAGTTGGCACGATCCTCGTATATAGATAAATATATATTATACGATTTTTTTGGAAGTTCGAGGTTTGCATTTTTAGTCGTTATCGTAGGAGCGCACTTCTTGAAGATAAAAAAAAAACTAAAAATGTAATTTGGCTAATTTAAAAGCATGCAAGTCTGATCTCGTAATGTTATACTAGTAACAAATTTTCTTCCCTCTTTTTTAATATTAATTGCCTGCAACTAAACCGCTTTATTGAACTTAATGAAATCCTATGATTAATTTTTTGAATTTTTTATTTGTATACTTTTTTGAAATTTTTTATGACAGTTAAATTATTAAAAAGACCGTATTTCTGTAACAAAACTACATGTAGTTTTATTGAAAGTTTTCTTATTAATTTAAAAAATATGTATTAATATATGTTCAATTTATACCATTTTTTAAAACTAAGAGAAAGCCAAAGTTGTATATTCCTTGTTTGAATTAACCAAATTCTTTTCTAATAAACTCTTTTGTTTAATTTTTTATAAAAAATACTCATACGTGATTGTTTTGAGATTGAAAATAAATTTGCTTGAGATTCGGGTTATCCTGGCTGCAGTGAACAAAACCGTTATTAATAAAGAACAAAAATAAAATTACGTAGTTCTCTAAAGTGGAGCAAAGAAAAACAGAAAATTGTAACTGTAAAAAAAATACTAAATGGACAATATGCCGACCTTGAACACGACGTCTGTCTGGTATATGACGGTTGTAGATTGAGTCTATCCAAGTGGCCTTCGACTAAATAGAGACAGGGACAGAGGTGCGCAGTGTCTGCTCCATAATTCGGTCCCAATTTTTCTTCCATTTTTAAATGAATAAATACCAGAAAAAGGTTACGAGGTAGAAAGAGAAAAATGAGGAGAGCTCCTTTTTAGAAAAATGAAGATTCCTCTAATTTTGCGTGATCAAATGAAAATATGAACTACCTACGACGACGATGATGATAATGTTATTGATAGGTGTGTTTCCGTGCGATCGCTCTCCTCTCAATGAGGGGCTTATAGAACAAACTATGCATTTATGCGTACGATGGGGGCTGTATTCACTCTTAAATATTATCGAAAAGCAAATTTTATTGTAACGTCAAATTTTGGCTTAGTGAGACTTTATGTTGAGGTATTGATTACACTGTTTAAAATTTATAACATTTTTTATTAGTAATATTTGTTATATTGATTTCATAAAATGTTTAAATCCTCGTATGTTTTTTATTAAAGAAATATATTATTAATTAGTATTGCCAGTTTACAAACCATAACATGTATGCTATAGTCAATTAAATAATTAAGTTTTGGTACAATATTGATATTTAAATACATTCGACTAATATTATTTTATTAAATATAATTTTTGTAAGCTTATTCATTTGAAAAATTGCAAATTCAAATTAATAAACAATCATAAATATGATTTCTACAATATGAAATCGTTCGATAAAAGGACATTTCTTGGGAATGTCAAACGGTAATTAAATGCTCTTGTTATTTAAGAGTGAATACTTTTATTATGTGAATTAGTATTCAATGATTGCTAATTACGATTAAGTATGTGATTGGTAATTGAAATGTAACTAATTTATAAATACTGTTAGAGATGAAATGATATTTAATGTAAAGTCATAAAAGAAACATAAACACGAAATATGTTATTCCTCTTAAGGAGGCAGTGCAAAAGCTTTTATGGCAAGCAGCAGTGTATATTATTTTAAACTAGAATACAATTAATTATGTTAAATTAGCGCTAACATATGTACATTCGCAATGAGCATTAAAGGGCTTTCTTTGTTTATAGCGGCGGTATAATCCTGTAAAGTAATTTGCATGTCAATAGTAACTATCATAAAAAAAGTTCATAATGTACGTTGGTGATTTTGGCCTAGAGTTAGACTTATATTTAGAAATCAAACTGTATAAATAGATTATAGATATTATAATGAAAAATGTTACACAGTATCAATGCGTTGTATATGATTCTTTTGCAGAAATAAATTACTCAGAATAGTTGAAAAACATAATAAAATATTTATTTTTTTACAACCATCTACAACATTCTTTTTTACAGTTATTTACATTTTTAAGAGCAAATATAGCATATTATAGATAAAATAAAAAAAAATTCTGTACATACATAGCATATTGCTCTTTATATTTAGAATTTTAATTTTCTAAAGTTTCCAATTTTAAAAGGTTGTAAGAGTTAATGATAAATACTCGCTTGGCACTATTTTACATTTCATTAGCAAAATAAAAAAATATTATATTGGTAGATAACCAATATAAAAATCATCTGTTCTTCTATAAGCAGGAGGAAATCGTGTGGTTGAAGATACAAGTTGATCCATTCCAGATAAAATACTAGGTAAAGCTAATTCACAATATTTTATATCAGGATCAATATTTTTCGTTGTTGTTTTGCTTTCACCATATTTGTACAGCACTTTTAAGACAGATGATGATTTTAAATTCAATATTTGTCCATCAAAATGTCCTTTGTCTTCAGTTAAAAGATTTAGCTTAGCTTCCATTGGTCTTAGTAAAATATAATGTATACTGTTCACATCTTGAGCTTCTAAAAGTATTTTTTCACCAATGATAAGCTCAGCAGTATTTTTAACAGATGACAAAAAGTCACTTAACGGAAAAGATATTCTCTTGGAAATGCTATCATTACTACTTTTATATTCTACACAGCAGTTCCAGATTTTTAGACTTTTGACTTCTTGACCATCAAATGAACCCAAATTAGATAAACATCTATTACAGTGAATTATGGAATTTTTAAATTTTAAATTCTCTACAAATACATGTTTGTTCAAAACAGAATAGTTAATGGAGTAAAATAAATCAGTTTCCTTAGGATCTAATGAAAACGACTCCTCGCCACTATGTTTACAACAAAACCATTCCTGTGGATCACAGTCACTGCTTGGTAGTGGCAGAATCCTTTGAAAACAAACAGTCTTGGTAATTTCATTTTTGCAACAATAACAATAGAACTTACAGTCTGTATTCTTTGGTGGAAATTCAATTTTGTTTGAGTAACTTGAAAAACAATTACTTAAACTACTTTCAGTATTAATAATTTCAGTTTCAAATGTGCCATAAAGTGAGTTAGGCTGTGTTAGGATGCGAAAAGATATCCAACGATTGGTTATTCCTAAAGATGAGAGTGAAGATGGCAACAATCTAACATTGGAAAGTGGTAATTTAAACACTTTTTCTTCGATGTATACTTCTATAGCATCTTCAAGTATTTTAATATTAATTGTAGAAGCGTCGATGTTCTTTACTAAAGAAATATATGCACTCAATGAGCGCAAACGTGGCCTGAGTTCTAAAGTGACAAATTCCATTGAATATTCTCTAGATAAAAAAGCCTCATGTAAATCTGAAAAAATAAAAAGTTTTAATTTATAAATATTTGTTTTTATTATAATTTATCTTATGTGAAAATGTTAGCATATCTTCTAATTGGATTGTTATTACGTTTTAATACAATCCAACCAGTTTTATACAAACATTTTTATATAACTTGTGTCACAATTTATTTTTTCTTCATTCACATATGGCTGCGTATGGCAGTAAAGGCCCAGTATTATACAAATTTATTCAAACAAAACTCTTATAAGATAATCTTGTATTGATATAGTTAATTTTTAAAATGAAAAAAACTACCTGAATATTAAAATCTGCAGTTAAAATTAAAAGTTTTGTGCTAGAACATCTGGTCATTGCTCCAACAGGTATCTGTAATAACAATATAATGCTTAATAACAATAATAGTAAGAAGAAGATAAATAATAATAATAACAGTAATGAGTTTAAATCTCACATTAATTGTAAAAATGCATAAGATTTGTAAAATATTATCTTTACCTCTATCTCCGCAACAATTGTAACAAACAATTTGTACCCAATACAATCGAATAAAACGGTAAATCTTATACAAACTCAGCTCCAAACTGGTATAAACCAAATATTTTCACTCGAGATTCCGAAGAAGGTAATGCTGCATTTATTAAACGTATATCGGATCGCACGACTTGGCTAATTCTAACGTAGAGATTATTTTTAGAATTTTTACGAAATTGATCTTGCACTTTTGGAGAGAGAGAGGAATGACAGAATTGTTCAGCTGCACATGGAATCTTGTACCTACGACTACTGACGCATTTTTGCAGCGATTTCTTTTATAAACAGACGCTTCACCAATCGTTGGGCAGTTATTCACTTGGAAAAATGATTTGATTGGCCGAGCTAAACTAACCTAAACTGCAAGAGAAAGTTTTGGTGGTACGCGCCAAGTTTTTGTTGCACAAGTTTAGGGTCAAGTTTAGCTTTGCATTTATTTTTCAGCTGTTGAACTAAATATACTTATACAAAATGTACATTTTTAGTTTAAAAATGTTTCAGCGGCATGCACGCACTGAATGTTTAAAAACTTTACAGATACTGATGTCACTGACACTAATACATCTTTACGAATTTCTGACCAGAATTGAGTACAATCTACTTGGCGGCAAATTTGGAAAATTTAGAGAAAAAGAAAAATCATTATAGAATTTCGCTATTGAGGGAACACTCACTAGTCAATTAATTTTATCTTAGCTGTTAAATTTTAATACTTGACATTTTTAAAGCTAATTTTACTACTTTTATTCGAGTTTACTCATAAATATGTATATAGAGAAACTTTTAAAAGCCATAAATAATTGATGAAACTAATTTTTTTTGTGCTAGAGAAAAAGACAGTTTTTAATTCAAACTAAAACAAACAATTGAACATTAGATGCAATAGTAAAAATACTTTTTATTGAGTAACGTTATCAAGTGGGCTTATCATTCAATAAGCAGCTTAGCATATGTAGGTATTTTTAATTTTTGGCATGTTTTTCACGAATTTTACGTGGGTTCGTGACGTCAGTGACGCATCTTTACTGGTTCCTGACGAGAATTCCCGGTATACAAACAGTATTTTTGAGCATTCTTCAAAAAAAAGAAAGAAAAAAAAAGAAAATCCGAAGCAGCTATAGTAGTGAGCTAGTGTAGTCTGTACTCTGTAGTAGTATTTTCGGTCCATGGTAGAGTGAGTCGACGACAGCTGATTCAACGCACTGCGACGTTGTTTATACTTTGGTAGCGCAAGTGCAAAGTTGAAAGAAAGAACATGACTTTTTAACGGCTCGTTCAGTTGTCGTTGTTACCGTTGTCTTGTGGCTCTAAGTATTTTAACACGATTTTTGCAAAATGGGATGCTGCTACAGTCTGTGCAAGGAGGACAATGGTCAGCAGGTAAAAACCATAACAAATTATTATGAATTATATGAAACGGTGTCTTTGATGTGGTTGTGTTTTGATCTTCTTCTGACACATTGGCTTATCAATGCGCGAGATATGCTCCTATGGAAATACCAGAGCTACTGTGCTATGGTGTAATGTTTGCAGTTACTTGTAGATACTAACTTGTAGAATACTTTGGTTTCTTTTAATTTCAGGTTTTCCTATGGATATCATTAATCTTATTATATTTTCCTTGTCCTAGGGTGGCGAAGTAAATGAGCGTACACATTTACTCGTCGATCCTGTCAGTAACAACACCAACATACCCAGAGTTCATAGGTTGGTTTATTTGTATAACTTGGGTGACTCATTTGGAATTGAACATTTGATTGGTTATAATAGATTTTTCTTTCTTTAATATTTTAGTGATGACTATGTAAGTCAATATGCTAGTTCGGTACCAAAAAAGACAGATGAGCAAAGCGCACTTAATCGAATTCTTCATGAGACTGCAGCGTAAGTTTTTACTATCTGATATTTATTTCCTGCTTAAAAATATTCTTTATTAAATTGACTAATATTTACAGGAATATAATAGATGTAGGAGCATTAGATTCTCATAATTTAGAACAACATGAATATTTGGAAAGATCAAGAGCATACGCAAAACGAATAGAGACTGTAGGAATTAAAGTACCAGATGTCTCATATTGCCTATTAAGAGACATACCAGCACCAGAGCGAGTTCTGGCATCAGAACCGATAACTCAGAGTGATAAGGAGCTTGTAAGTTTTTTTTCCTCTGACATTATGCATCATATTAAAATGTATAACTAAATAACAAGAGCTTCTATGACATAATCTTTTTTTGTGTCCTTAGCTTTTTCAACATATAGATTAGATAATTAGATTTATATTCATGGATGACTGATTACGAAATAAATGTTAATTTTTTATTTGTCAATATTATAGATTACAGACTTTATGCAGAAATCTGTGATGGCATTAGGCGAAGTTCAGGTTGAGCACAAAGAGGACCTAGTGGTTCCATTTCTATCGTGATCATCGTGTTCACCATCGGATTCCCGCGACGGATTATCACGTGCTACGTCAACTCAATTCTTAGCGAGACAAGAAGAGTTAATGGGAATTTGGGTGCAGTCATACTTTACCGACTAAGGCACTAAAAATGACAAATTACGATTTTTTCTTTTTTCGTTTATCCTTTTAGTTTCCAAAATTTACTGTACAATGAGTATTATTTATAGTACTGCAGTGAGGTTTAAAAGTTTAAAATCGCCTTCAAAGTAATCTCAGTCATATTTTAGAGATGCTAAATTCTTTTACAATTTTATAAGCACAATAATTATTTCACTGTTGCAACCTTTTACATGTAAATATGTAGTTAACATAAAAATATCAATGAAAGAATTTTTATTTTTGAGAAAAGTTAATTAATATATAAAAATTGTGTTATGTTTCTCACCGTTTTCATCTTGAGAACCATACTTTTCTCAAAAATAAAGTAATAGTAAAGACTTTACTAAGATTACGATCTTGAAAAATAAATGTATTAAGAGTTGTAATATTAACACAAAACTTTGCAAGCTTTGTAATACTTATGGATAAATAATATACGAACAAGTCAGTAAATTTTGTGAATGAAAGATTATCTATATAAAGGAAATTCGAGGCGTTTAGAAGACGTAATATATTGATCAACTATTATGAATTTTCGAGAGGCCTCGCCTTATGCCAAGAATTTAATTCTTCGTCTTGGCTAAATATTTTATGGAATTATTTTTTCTACACGTGTTTAATTTTTCTAAATTACTACCAAAGCAATTGTAAAATGCACCGGTCTGCATACAATTTCAAGCGAATTGCCAATTGACGCTATGCGCTAATATAACTATTGAGCAATGCTGAGAAAAAGCTTTCTCATTAAAGAGAAACTTTAATCATTGTTTTCTTTTTGTGATTTACACAAGTGCACGTTTGTTTGTTCTATAAAATTTGTTTCAATCTAAGTTGATTTTAATTGATTACGTTAAATTGATTGTAATTCATTACGAGATACATCTGAGTAGCGCATTATTTTTTCAAAGCAAATCCAAGGAAAAAATAACTTGATTGTAAAAAGTTAAATACTATAAAGTTTCTATTTGAATGTATGATAGTACATAATGTGTACATCTTTATTAATTGTAAAATAAATTATACCATACAGAAAACTATTCAAGTTTGTTATTTCTAATACTGTTTCATTGGTGACTAGAGTGTGTATGTATTAGTCTTATTTCTTCTCTCCAAATTAATTAAAACGATTGTCTTTATTGCACCTGAATAAAAAATTTCTTATCAATATATATAATGTACAACAGGGTAGCATTAATTCGTAAAAGTGAATTTAGATAGGAAAACTGGTAACAATCTTTGGACCACTTGTCACGTGATGATAACATTTCTGTCTTTGTTTGTATTTTTCAGTTGCTTTATATGGTTCTCACAATTTACTGAGATTTCACTCGTGTTTTTCGTCGGCAACATTTTTATTTCACTATAATAATAGTAGGTATATTGAAATTTCTTTGACATTAAAAAATTGCCCCGAGTAGGGTAAGTCTCCGTCTCTATATATAAAAGTACATGCGACATTACTCTACGGAAAAGAAACTCAAATGTTCAGTGTTTACACTGAATTTTACCTATACTAATATTACTATGCGGAGTTTTTAATTATACTCAATTGAGTATGATTTGGGACACATTATTAAACCATCAGATAATAAATGTGGGCTATGAATACCTTACCAATTTTTATAGGCTCACTTTAGATTTTTTTCAAATTAATTAACAACGGTTTTATTTCTTCTCTCCAAATTGACTGGTATCATCCTTATCGCCGCACCTGCAAAAAAAAAATGTAATCGGTTACAGAATTCAAATAGATACATTTATTCTTGAAGATAAAATTAGTTGGGATAGCTGGTGACAATCTTCAGACCTTTTTTCGTTTTGCGAGTAATTACTCTTACACCTATGCATTCACTACATGTCTCGGTGCTCCCTTGTAGTACAGCGTTTCCCACTACGTGACCCATATCCGCCACTTCGAATGTCACATTTCTGTTCAGTGGATACTTTTCATTGCTCAAAATGTTTTTTATATCCTCGTTAAAATTGATCAAGACCTCGAGAACGGCTTTGTCAGCAGTGGATTTATCGGGAAACGCGCTCAACTGCGGTTCTGTCATAGTTTTGAAGCCAATTCGAGTAACTTCTCGCGTGTGTGATGAATTCATTCGTCATATTTCAAAGAAATATATTATATTTCGTCAATAATTGGTATCAATACATTACACGTATCTACATTATACAATACAAATGTATTTCATTAGGTTCATCAAGCATTACATATAGTTCTTAATTTGTCAAGAATTTCCTAAAAAATATTGAGTTATAAATTTAATTTTCGTCGAACGTTTCGGGGTAGAATGAGCTGTTCGTGGTCTAGTGCGCGTTTTGAGCCTTTTTTGACAGTTTCGGCTTCGCAAAATAAGACGAGTTCGTCTTTGTCAGTATCTTGCTGCTCTTGCTGCGGAGGTGGCGATAATTGCATTTTTATTACTTCTTCGCAGATTTTATTGAGGCGTCTTTTGATGGTTATTATTCTGCATTGTTGTGTAGGGAAAGATGTTTTGATCTGTAAATTGTTCTGTAATTCCTTTGTCAAAGCAGAAACAGGACTTTTTGACGGAGATTGGGTGACACTCTGGATATCCATTTTGAAGAGCGCACTGTAGTGACACGTTGCAGTACCAAAAACACACAATTTATTGAGATCATAGCATCAGGTTTGCGACGCGAAAGGGAAGAACTGTATTAGTTGACAAAATAATGCTAAACGTCGAATGCGAAAAAAACTGTATCAGTTATTGTCCTTCCTATTTTTTAATATAACAGCAACGCCGACGATACGCGGCCAGATTTTTGCTTAAAAAAAAAAAAAAAATTACCGAAACGAGGATTAGATCGCGGACCTTCCGGTTAGAAGGCTTTATCCAATTTGCCAACGTATATGCAATAGAAACAGTTGTTAAACAATATATCTTGCATTAGCGCGCATTATTATCAAAATCGATGCGTAGCCCCCTACTGGTGGGTCTCATAATTAGAAAGTCTGACTGCCGGCTGCGGCTGAGGATAAAGTAGTAAACTACTTTTAAAAACAAATTTTTTTAATTTTTTATTTAAGATTCGCAAGCTGTTATTCATATACCTATAGAAGCATACAACATGCATATACTATTGCTGTTGGTAATTAATAACAATTTAAAAAAAAAAGTATATTTTCCTTCTGTTTGTGTAATTTTCAACCATTTTTCACCTATACAGTCGTCTCGTTACGAAAGATCGTTATGTCTCATCTCGTATACCATTGAACAATTATTCGTTTCTGCTAACATAATCGACATTAAACGAAACGTTTGTAAATAATAGTTGTCAACGATATGTATAGCATATAAGTGAAAGTGCGAACTAGTTCTTATAATAATAACAACAACATGCACAGCGAATTTTTTTGACTGCGTCTATCGGCGTCACACACGTAATTTCCACGCCTGATTTCGTGCGCCTGGCACTTTCATTCTAATAAACATAAAAACTTTGAATATATAAGCGAGAGAAGTAGATCGTGTGGGCGATTTCGGAGCGCGTATAAGTATTACACACATTCCGTCGGGTGCAAGCTACGCCGAGTGAAAGGAGTTTACATTATATACCCGAGCAATATAACCGGCGGAAAAATTACCGTTAAGGTACTTGAACTTTTGACGAAAGTCTCGGTCTCGAGTTCCGCTCTTTATTTTCATAAATCTATCGTACACTATTAGTGTTTCATGTGAGTGCTAAATATAAATCGTGAATATTTCCACGGGGTACCGCTTATACCGATACCAAAAAAAACCGGCTTATCTAATCAACAGGCGACGTAGTCTGTATAGTCGAGCGGGCGCATTTCCGGCAGGCGCGCGGCTTTCACAAAAAAAAAAAAAAAACCAACGGAGCGTAAATATTAACTTAGGTATACAACATAATAAGTATATTAGCTCGCCGAAAGAATGCCGAACTTCCTCCCTTATTATAACGCAGCCGCACGCAAGCTAAACACGTGTGCAGCGGCAGAATAGGGCGATGAGTGGTGGTTGAGTGCAGCTGTATGTATATATAGGTATATTAATAGAAGAGAGAGAGCCACAGTAGAATCGGGGCGTGCACGAGCGCCGAGAACAGAGGAGACGGGCTACTCATCCGCGCCCAATGGAGAAGCTCGCAGTGCATATTCGAACTAACGCGGGCTCTCGGCTGCAGCGCTGCGCACAAGTAGATTGGCTGGGGCCGGGTGGGGCACGCTCTGATGCGAACGACTCGGCGAGAGGAGACGCTCTCACTGCTTCGGAGCTCGACGAGCGGCAGTTCCCCCCCTACCACGGCCACCAATGCACGGCTGGCTCGGCGGCCCGACCATTGGTCCTCGATTGCGCCCGACCAATCATTGGGAAACTCAGCCCGACGAAAATATCCAATGTAAGTCCACAAATTATCAGCCTGCCGGACGACGTGGCCCGCGAAAATCCGATTTCGCCCGGGTGGCTCGCACCTTCTGCACGCGTTCTGCGGCGAGAGCTCGCGACAAAGGGAACACCGCGGCTTTCTCGGCACAAGCGCCATGTTTGCTGCTACTGCTACGCGAGTGTTTGTCCTCGTCTTGTTGTTTCTCGCCGTGTTGGCAGCTGCTGCTGCTGCTGCTGCTGCTGCTGCTCATGGCTCGGAGCCTTCTCCGGGGATGCAGGCTTCCACGGGCCGACCGCCTCCTGCTGCCCTCTCGGTCAGTGCTGCTGCTCTTCGGGAGTGTCGTGTCTTTTATCCTGTGTATTAGATATATCAGTGCATAGTCGTGAACGGGTAGATTGTTCCGGAATGTGCCGCTGTATAGGTACACTCGGCTTCTTGGATTTCGGCTAGTGTCCTAATCGAATTATGCCCGCCGCCGACGACGCCGAGGTATTGACATTTCGCGAGCCTGTGTGCTGGTACATACATACACACACACCCGCGAGCTCCGATGCACTTTCGGCCGTGCGCGTACGCGCAGTCCTTTCTCGCCCGACACTTGCGCGTGCATGTGTGCGTGTTACCGAGAGAGAGAGAGAGAGAGAGATGCAGGGCAGGGGTGGGTGTAATGCCAGCCGCGAACAATGAGAGACTACTGATAGTACTGATGCTCTACTCTTTTATAGGATGGGAAGGGTTGGGGGTGCGTTTGTCCGTTGTTGTTATGTAATTTAGCTGACCAGATGGCTTGGTACCTCTGCGATGACTCGTACTCAGCTCGAGTCGAACAATTGCACTGGCTTCGATGATATTTCTGGGGATCCACATTCCTCTATTTATAGTGTACGCAGATTAATTCGACTTTCAAAATAGCTCTGACGGTCTAGGTCACTTTCTTGCTTTCTGTCTAAAAATGAGAGCCCCACTTTTTACATTTATTTACATTCTCTCGAATTTCCACTTTGTTCGCCTATACCCTTATCAAAACTACTACTATGTTTGTGTTCTCCAGTGTTTAGAGTGTAATGGATCAGCTTCAAGAAGGCCAGACCGTCATGGTTGGCGGGGCTGGAGGTACGGTTCAAGTCGTGCAGATGGGCCAAGGTGGCCAGGCCATGATGCTTCCTCAGACAATTCAAGTAGCAGCACCCAATGGCCAGATCCAAGTGGTTCCGGTCTCTAGTCTAGCCGGAGCAGGGCAGCAGATAGTGATTCAACAGCCGCAGACACCACAGATAATACAGACACCAGATGGCCAGACGTATATCTATCAGCCTGTGCAACTCGAGGGACAAGTTGCTCAACAGGCTCAACCTACTGGTGAGTAGCACGCTGTGGAATTTTTCCAAAATAACATAAAAATAATACTTCATTGTTTACGCACCACTTTGTCTTACAGTTATAAATATCAATGGAAACCTGATGCAAATCGCCAACACCACGACGCAAACAACCACTACTCCTGCATCTAATCCAGTGCAACAACTTGCTACTCCGACAGCAGCAGCAACACAGGCAGGAAACATTGTCATGGTGATTACATCAAAAAGTCTCTTTCACTAGCACAGTTTGTGTACACAACTTATGCAGACTTGTGGTGATTTTAGAGCAACAATGCATGCACTGTAAAACAATAACAGCACTGATAAAAGCTTAAATTCAGCACAAAATTAACACTGTTTGTTCTGAAAAATGCTTTTTTCTAACAGCTAGATAATGCTAAGTGACCTGATATGAGAGCTTGATTTTACATCACATCAAACAATTTGATCATATTTGATTTGTTATTTCTAGATACAAAGTACATGTCGTCGGTCCCTACGAAGACTATTGTGGTTCAAATATCCTACGAAGACTAGTGTGATTTAGATTTCCTACGAAGAGT
>UCOJ01000691.1:0-73284 GCA_900474305.1 Cecidostiba fungosa
GAAGAATAATAGTTTTGTTTAATTTTTTCCTATTTAACTCAGGCTGGGTCCCTTAAGCATGTTATGCCGCGTGCACGATGGTTGGCATTGCTGCTTCATCATCGTAAATTGTTTTCATAATTTTCAAACATTTCATCTATATATTATAATACAATTTATCTTATAGCCAGATGCCCATTTATTACCATCTAGTTATGTGTACAATTTTGGCTAAAAGCAAAATACAAATGTTTCTCGCTCGTGTTCTTTTCACGTTTATCCTCGTGTTCTTAGCCCACTTTTTCACTTTCATTGTCTCAACTTTCTATTCTAATTCCGATTTGCATAATTTCCCCATTGCATACGAGGAGCGCGCTCTGCTTGTAATTTTTTTTCTCGACAATTACATGCACACTCCTCCTTTTCGTATCTCGTTTTGTTGCCGCAGCAAAAAATCTCGTCCTCGCTGACAATTAACCCACAACACTGCCAATCAAATCGCGCCGTCTTCCCTTTTAAAAAAAAAAAATGTCTTCTTTTCCCAAATCAGCCTTAATTCTTTGCCAGGAGTCGCCAGCACTTCTTCTTCTTCCGGCATAGCACGGCGCGCAGTGCATTTTCTCACATCCTAATTTTCTCCTCCATCATTTCTTTATCTGTCTCTCGCACCACTCCGTCCAACTTTGTTCCCAAGCGCGCGTGCGCGTCTCTTCTTTTAGTTTCATCTTCATTTTTTTCAGCGCGTCCCCTTTGGGCAGCGCGGAAAGCTCGCTGTGTATACTAGCCTCGAGCATGAAGTATAAGAGACAGAGAGTAGGGGAGTAAAAGAGGGAGGAGTCGGAGACGCAATTTGAATATCGTTTCCACGGATTTAATACCTGAAAAAGTTTCCTAGTTCCTTGCCTTTTCTCCGTCTCTCGCTTCTCGCGCACTGGATTTCCCTACAGCTGGCTCAGCCGAGGATAGATTGCGTGCTTGTTGTATATATATAGATATATATATAGTTATATGCGTATATATATAAATCCGAGGGGGTAAAGAGAGGAGGAGACATTCTTTCCGCGCCGGACCGGATTCCCGCTCTTCGTCTTCTTTATGAATATCTCGAGTCGTTTCAGTAGCCTTTGCAGCAGCAGTCGGCCGCGGCTCTCGCTTGTTTCTTTATTCCGCCGTGCTTTTCCTGTATAAATAATTACGCACGCTCCTACAGTTTTGCGATACTCCGCGCGTCTCTTTGTTTCGCCACCTCGTTTCTGCATCTTCTCTTTGCCAACCGCTTCGCTTCGCTTCGTTATAAGTGTATATAGCGAGAGACGGATTTCTTCTTTGTGCCAGTAGCGCTTCCACTTGAAAGATGTATTTCATTAGCGGAACTTTTCGAGCGAACGAATGCCATCCGCGCTCGCCGAGAATCGTTTAGCCGTTTTGTCTCTCATATTTCGCTTTGCCATTTCACTCCCCCCTATATATACCAGGCTCGGATCCGCGTAATGGAGCAGCGTCGTTTCATAAAGTAGCTAAGCGCGCGAAAGATGCGCCTTTATATTTACCTCGATCGCGTCCCTGCTGCTGGCTTTTGTGCTACTCGCGCTGTACAGCCCAGCGGAGATGTAAACAGGATTTTCTTGAATTGTAAATGATGCGCATTTAAAGCGGTGGTCGTCGTCGCTGTACGCAGCTGCAGGAGATAGCAGACACTTGAGGAATTCTACGGCTTTGCTTGCGCTACAGGCAGAAGCGCGGATCATGGCTATATCCATTTAATGACTAACCCGTTTTCGAATTTCCGAGCTCGTCCTCTCCCTCTTATTGCCATCGAGTGTTTGCGGATACTTTCTGCAACTAAGCGAGCTTTTTTGCTTGCTGCTCATTTTCTTTTGACGTGTCTATTTGCCGAGGGAAAAAGAGTACGAGGATCGTTGAGTTGTGCGAGTTTGTAAAAAGCAGTTTCTACATAGTGATCGTCGTAATAATTCTACAAAAATTAGATCACCTTATTGCGGAGTTACGATAGAGGTATCAAAGTTTTACAGGTAAGCTTGACGGGTCTAAAGTATTACGGTCAGTCGATTTATCGAACGGCTTTTCCTAAAGATCAAAAATTCTTTCGGCAGTACGAAATCTCTTCGTCAATCAATTGTCAAGTATCTACAATTGTTATTGGATGAAATAAAGCTACACCAAGAGTCAGAAATTGATAAAATGGGCATTACTCTCAGTTACCGAATGAAATTTCTTACTTTGAGCAGTGTCTATACACTGATAGGGATCATTTCATCCTATAATGGTAAGTCCAAATATCAATCATCAGTCAGTGAATTTTGAAAAAACAAACTTTGTAAAGATATTCCCAAATTCTCGCTCGTCGTATACAGTCATCGTCTTCTCTCTGCAGATTCGCCGTTTTTACGGTTGAACATACAAGACTCAAAGCAATCGATATCCCAGGGCGTATAACCGATAGCGACTTAAATCTTTCCTCCTCCTCATTTCGTCGGGCGATAAATTGAATTCCTTAAGCCGGAGCGTAAGCCGCAAAAAAAAATCAAGCAAATCTCGGTAGGGGCCTTAATTAATCCGAGGCAAAGGCGCTGATAAAAATAACCTATCGTGGTGGTCTCTCTCTCTCTGAAAAGCGCACCGAGAGAGTCTCTTTCTGTCTGGCCGGACTTGTATCGTTCGAATCAAGGCGTAATTGTCCTAAGCAGCCCCCTCGATTCCGCTCGGAATCTCCGGCGCGTCTGAGCCAGCGAAAAGTGCATTTCCTCCCGGTTCTCTCTAGTGTGATGTCGGCCAGCACTTTTCCTCCTCTTGTCCCTTTTCTCTCGCTCTCTTTTCTGTTTGTGCCCGTTTCTCTCTCTCGCCAGCGTGTATGTGAGTATTGCCTCGCAGCTGTGTGTCCTTTTATTTGCTGCTTTCGCTGTAATAGCCTCGCCACTTCTATAGTTATGGGCCGCGCAGGCGTATCTGATTTCCGACTCTTTCGTTTAATTAGTCGAAAAAGTCAAGCCGTAATCCTACACTATAAAAAGAACGTGGTAATCATTATATATTGATAACGAGGAGTGTATTTTTCGTTATTAAAATTTTACGCTTACAGAACCACTCATCACACTGTTACTGACTGAATTAAAAAATTAGTCGATCAATCATCGTTTGTACACAAGTATTCCACTATAAACTTTGTCGAAAATTTTCCGAGCACTCGAACGGCGAGCGCGTCAATCGAGCTAATAAAATATATGAAAAAAAAAGGTCGCGATGTTTATCCATCGTTGACCCAGTAACGTTCTCTCGGCATCAGCGCTGACTATTTGCTTCCGAAGCCGTATCCCATTTCTCGGTCCCCAAATACGCGCGTTTCATCCCGGCCTGTTTTAGTTTCAATATTTTTTCGCGAGGCACTCGAATATATCCCATACACAACGGGGCGCGTTTTTCCGGCTGTGTATCTCTTTTCCACGCTCGGCGGCGCTCTTTATCCCCGTCGGTCTCTCTTTTTTTTCCATATTCCGGCCATCTCGCTCTTTCCCACGCGCTGTTTCTCCCCTCCCGTGTGTGCGCGGAGTCGTTATCGAGGCTATTTCCTGCGGCCCGCAAGAGAAGCAGCATCGGGGAGTGTGCAGGCGCGTGTAGCGGCTTCGAGATAATAACTCTGAAAAATAGATTCCCCGATAAAAGGATCTGCCCCGGCGAATAATATTTTTCTTCCATCTGGACTTAGCGTTCCGGCGCGCGCGCGTGTGGAAGCTTGCCCTTTGGCAGATGAACTCGCTGCGAGGAGGAGAAGGAGAAGAGAGGGGCTAGTGGTCTATACAGACCACTTTTATATATATAAGCTTGGATAGTTCGATCCGTAGCGTCGTCGATATATATATATACAGATACACACATACACACCGGTTGGCTGTGGTCGAAACTCGGTTCTCTCTCTCTCACGTCGTTTTTTATCCCTCTATCTCCTCGCGTTCCTCTTATTCTCGGTCAACACTTGCCTTATACTTGGTTGAAACCAATTAGAGGAGGGCTCCGGAAAAGTATTGCCGTCGCGCGCGCGCGACGGGATAATTTTCCCGTGTCATGGATGACTCTGCCGCTTTTTGCGGTTTCTTCCGTTGGATTGGCCTGCTTTTCGGTACACTCTCTTTTTCACTCCCCACCTTTCTCTCCCTTTCGCCTGCGCTATCTCTTTCCGGCTTGCAGAGCTCTTAATACTTCTTTGAGACGCCTTTCTTCTTCTCTACTTCTGCCCCTATTTTTTTTTTCTAGCTTGGTTCTACTTTTTGAATTACGAAGACAGAACTTTAAATGTTAATCGACACGTTATTCCTTTGAATACTAAACGAGTTTAAATGTTGAGCTCCAGCGCATATACACATTTTATCAGACACGTTAGTTGATTTTGGCAAGATTAAATTTTTGTTGTCCGAACTCGAAAAGTAAAATGCGAAGAGGAGAAAAGAGTATAAGCGAATTGTAGGAAAGAGCAAAACGCGATGATAAAGAATGCGAGGAAGACTGGTGTGACATAAAATACCACGCGGCGAAATAGCGAGTACATGATATAGAGAGAAAGGGAATAAAGAAGCTGATACAAAGATATAAAAAGTGAAGGGAAATATATACCCGTCCACATAGTTTTTACGATTCACCGTACTCACGTGAGCCACTTTTTAACTGTATTAATAAAGATACCTTTCCCATATAGGTATATGCTTCACGGCTATTTATATAATAGAGTACAGAAATCTTGAGAGTTTCTCAATAATAGGAGTGATAATTATATAGTATATAGCAGAAGGTAGAACTACTCAAAAGCAGGATACAAGTTGAGACACTCTCGATCCGAGAGTTCGCAGAATAACATGTTTGATGTGCATCCGCGCACACTCGTCTCACTAAATGTACGCGAAGCTTGCCGGAGTATTTCAAACTAATACTTGCTTCACGTCTACGTAGAGTCTTTGTGCTTAATCTAGTCGCGCTGTCTATTTTAATTTTCCTCGAGTTTATCCTCATAGCTATACACGTTTCGCAATAACTTGAAAGAAAAAGAAAAAGCGAATACGATCGATAAGATACACCAAGTAGTGGCATCATCCTTGAGACTACTAAATATTGCAAAAAACACGCGAGCGTAAACTCCCAATTGAGGAGGAGTATAGCACAGTAAAAAGGAACAGGAGAAAAGACGAAATCTCAATTTGGCCGGGTTGGTCTTTTCCGCGCGCGCGCGCGCCCAGAGGATCCTTTTTTCGGGGTCGCGAAGCTAGCAAGCAGCCAAACGAGAAACTAGACTCGGAGAACCGAGACGAATAAAGCAGCAGCAGTAAGAATCTCGGCAGGGCGCGAGCGGAGAAAACCGAGAAATAAATGAAAGAGCCTCTCCCGACGACAGGGGAATTTGCCCATACACTCGAGAGCCGTTGCAGCAGCAGCAGCTTCCTCGAAAATTCAGCCGGAAGAAGAGGAACGCGCCACCGAGATTTCCGGCGAACACGCCGATTGGCCGATAACTTTGCCCGGAGACGCCTTTCCGCTTGATCCCGCGCACGACGACGACGACGAACGAGGTCATCGGCCAAACTTTCCTGAATGGTTGACGCGCAACTTGCCCGCGGACGCGACGAATCTCAAGTAACCTGCTTGTGCTACTGCTCTTCTTCCTTTTTCTTCGCTGCTCTTTAGCGACGCGTCTCTCTCTCTTTCTTTTCCTACCTTACTCGCTTGGCCAACTATTTATCTCGTCGCGAGAGCTTACTTTTCTGATGCTGCTGCTGCTGCTGTCGATGCTATCGCCGGCCGGGAAATTTTTAGCTGCGGAATTTACTGTCTTACTCAGGCTTGTCAATTAAGAAACTTTTGAAGGAGAAAAGCGAAAGTCGACCGGATTACACCGGGGGGGCATTGTCATCTGAATCGGATTTCAAATCGCTCGAAATTAATCGGCGGAATAGCTTTTTCGCGAGAGAATTTATCGATATACCTAATATATACCGAAGAAGGCAGATATGGATGAAAGATTTTTTTTAGCGAGTTTTGTTGCTATACCTAATGCGCGCGCGTAGATTCGATCGAGCAAAGTTTTCGCGCTGAATCGCGAGTTTGCGATTCTATGCAAATTTTCAAGATCATTAGTAGTTTAGAACTGTGGAGGGCGTTGATTATGCCCGAAGTAATTTCAACGGCTGAAATTGTTTAATCGTCATATACATATAACGCGTTTGTGTTTCTCGAGAACGTTATCAAAAAGTTGAATTTTTCAAAGCTACAAATTGCGCACTCGAAAACGTTTTCGTTACGTATTTTTTTTTTCTGCTTCAACTAGAAAGGATGAAAAGAAATTAACAGTCTCATCATAAAGGCTGAATGGAATTTGTACCTGCGCGAATAATTCAGAGATTTCTCATTTATATGCATGTATGCGCATATTTTCCGAACGAAAAATTACTTCGTTCGACTGGAAATTGACAAGTCGATGGAGATCCCTAGCGAATTGTGGGGAAAGCTTACAAATTTGATTAACCGAATTCTCGTATTCCACAAGTATGAATTTCAATTGCATTACACATTCTCTGTAATAATTGAGTACACGCCTCTGATTTCCTTCAATTGCAAAGAGAAGAAGAGATCTTTCATTCGACAAGTGATAATTTCATTTAATTTAATTGGGTTAGAAAAGCGTCGGTTGGCGCGAGGTAAATATCGAAGAATCTTGAAGCCAAGCTCGCACTTTAAGGTCATTATTCCAGTTTGACTCATAATAATACTAACAATCGATAATCCAATAAAACAGTTTGCAGCGTCGATATCGAGCTTTGTTTGAAAAATCACATCACGCATGCGTATACCTAAAGATTTACAACAACAATTAACAATTAGAAGTTCTCCAAATGAAAAATAGAATCAAGGGGTCTCCTTTTGGAGAAGAAGAAGAAGAAGTGTGTGTACTGAAATGAAAATCTAGTTTTGTTGTGCGACTATCTGTGCTTCTCAAAAGTCTCTTCACTTTTTTCCCTCGCTGACTCTCATTTCCTCTCTCTCTCTCGCGCGCGTCTGTATTTATTTTTCCTTTTCAGCCATTGTCTTCCATCCTTTTTACTCCCTTAGCAAAATAGTTTCAAAGGCTCTTTTGAAGGCACGATTGTTTGTCGCGCACTCAACGAGCGACACTCCTCTTTACACAAAACATATACACCTTTTTCCAAATCGCTTATTGTATCACAATCGTTTCGAGTGGCCGCACTTGAAAAAGAAAAGAAAAATACTATACTCGTAAAGCAACTGTCTCTATCAATTAAACGCAATCAGGAACATTCCTCAGCCCAACGATTAACCCTTTCGCGAGCGCGCTTGCAATTCGTACAGTAGCAAGCATTTCAGCCGCTGTTTATACCGGCGAGTACAAGCGCGGAGATTCGTGCAACAGAAATTCCCCCGAGAGAGAGTAGAATCGTTCCTATAAGTACCGGGCCATTACAAAGGAAAAGATAATTCAAGAGTAAGCACGAGCGAGAGCGCGCCTTCGTGAAAGCGGCGAGGGGGTGAGAGGGGAAGCGAGAGAGGAGATAAGAGGACGTACGACTTAAACGGCGAGGACGACAATATGGGGCGGAGGTAGTAGTAGAAAGCCCGAAGAAAAGGGTCGCTCGTCGTTGGTCAGATAGTTAGAAAAGTAATGACGTACGAGATGTAAGCGAGCCGGCCATACATTTCCCCCCCTCTCTCTCTCTTGCTCGGAAAGGACGAAATCACCTCGCTCACACAGAGAGAGAGAGAGAGAGACATGGACCAGGAGTCAAATAAAAGACGAGGCGCTCGGCGTAATCGGCCACGAGATTGCCGCGCGACGATGTGCTGGCCCTTGGACGCCATTACTGTTGGGCCGCTTGCAGGTCCCGGGACAATTCGACGGCAGTTGGCTGCGGCTGCTAGAGACTTATATATATATATAGATGAGAGAGAAGGAAGGAAGGAAGCCTTGGAGGGGTGCGGCAATAATCGTTAAAGCTCTACGTGGCACTCCGCGCGAGAATTGGAAGACCTCTTCGTCTTTGTGGAGCTTTCTCGCACTCTCTTATCGCCTTTATCTGGCGCGCATCGCTCGATCCTCTCTTCCTCTCTCACCCCCTTTTCTTATACCTTCTCTCTCAGCTCCGCTCTCGCTATTATTCTTTGATTCGCCATCTTACTCTGCAGTCGGCCTCTCTTTTCATTCTGCGAAATGTACGATGCTCTAATCTTCAAGGTGCTCGCGGAGCTATAAGAACACGTTGCCTATAATTAATTGGAGTACTCGAATTAATTAGAGATTAGATGCTCGCGGCTTTTACAGCTTATCCGCTGCATCGTCAGGGACAAAGTCGTGCGTTATATAATGGAAGTCCAGTCAAAGCGTCCAATTCGTTTTATTCGAGACTAGCTTCACTTCACGGATCGGTAAAAACATATGTTGAGTTCGCTCTATGCACAATCTCTCTCAAGTATTATTATCGCTTTTATATACAAACGATAATATCATAACGAACGCATAATAACACCAACGCAGCTATTCGGTAAATATATAGTATAATGCATCATGCATATATAGCCCGTATTACGTTATCGTCAATATTAACCTCTGACGTTATTAACGTTCCAGTAGAGCCGAGAGGGCAAAATTATAACTTGAGCAAACATTCGCGCAAACAATCCATCAACGCGCATCATCCTTCTTCCGCACTATCTCACGCTTTTTTATTCAATCTCACAGCTCCCTCTCGCACACACAATTTCACACAATAACACATTCAGTGCAGTTCATATTCCATATATTATATATATACACACACCTATATATCACACTGCAGTTAACGCAAGTTTGAGCAGTAGGCAACGGGGGAAACAAGAGCAACTCGAAGACAGGCATCGCAGATAGAAGCTTATAAGGTCCTCTCCGGTGCGCTGTAAAATGGCAATCGAGTCTCTCGTCGAGGCCTCTCGACTCGACCCACGCACAACTCCGACCGATTTCAACTCGACTATATAGTAGGTACCTATATTAGTATAGTCCTCTGACAGCTTCTCGCGCGCCCCTGTTATATGTGTCGCTGCCTGCCTGCCTGCCTGCCAGCTGAGAGACAACGACACTTCTCTCGCCAACGCATTTCTGCTTGTTCGGCGCTGCTCTATGTATATATACACACACTCTCACTCGCTCGTTTATAGCCGACTGTAAGCTCGCTCAGCTTGCATTATATATACGCGTCGTGGAATTGTTGCGCCAGCAGTGTTGCTGCTGCTGTTGCTTTACGAGCTTTTTATTATTCGACGACTGAGGGAAGAGAAATTATCGCAAGGGGGTTGCGCGGCGGTGGCCGATGTTGCGCCTCCGGAGATTCGGGGGACGAAATGATTGCTTGGATTTTCTTGTTAGATAGAGTGTGTGGCTGTATTAGGTATGCCTGATTGCTGCAGGAGCAATCACTTACACGGACTTGTATAGTGATTAACGCTTTTCGCCGCCGGATCGATACAAAGAAACACGATTTAGTATACGACGCTCGAGTGATTGTACTTTGTAAGTGACGTGGATAATGCTGCTCTTTTATTGTGCGTATTTCATAAGTGTATATAAGTTAAAGTCGAAAGAAGTTGGAGTGCGGCAACGCTTGCCAAGATACAACGAAGATACATATTATAGCAGTGCGTGGCAATTTCAAGTTTACAAGAGCCTCTATATACACTTCTCTGCGTGTGTGACAATTGAATATCGTTATCGTGCTCGGAGATCGTGACAAAAAGTAATTCTTGTATAAATCCACCGCAACTTCCTGAAACCAAATACAAGAACATTACTCTTCGATCGAAACTTCCAGGTATACATCAAGTAACTCCTCTGCAATCTCCCTGTACACCAAAAAAAAAAAACTAGTCTAATAAGCCTCTTTGTCGCGAACAACACTTGGTTCGTAAAGGCCCAGGCGAGAATTTTCAGGGGCGGCTTCCTTCAAGATTTCGATATCGGATCGCCGAGCTTTTTCTCGCAGCTATAGAGAGAGAGGGAGAAAGTACACGCAAGGACCAAGGGGGTATACGACTACTCCGGAGCAAAGTTGAGACGCGCGCAACTAAGTACCCGTTAAGTAAGGGTAGCTTGGAGTCGGTGGTACCGCGGGGGAGGGGGAAACAGGTTAACTGAGTCCTCTCGGGTTACTGAGAACAAAAGGCAAGCATTAAAGTCAAACTAAGTTTGTAGTTGGGATTACTATCAGCTACTCGCGTAGTTCCGCTAAGCAGTAATTAACAAAACTGTTAAAGTAACCGGATATGTGCGTGTGCGCGTATTATATACTTTTTAAACGGCGTGTGTTAACTTGCCGAGTTGATGTTTGCCTCACTCACTCACTCTCTCTCTCTCGAGATCGTATATCAATTGCGCCAACAGAGCGTATCCGTATGATGACAGTGTTATGTGCTGGGAGGCATTGGTTTAATAATGGCCGTCTCGATTGATATTGCAATAACAGAAAGGGCGATTCGCAAATATTTGCCGGCGAGAAGCGAGGGAATCTGGCAAGTGTAAATATAAAACTATATGAATATCGCGTAAATTCCCGGATGACAAATCTTCTTAAAACTTTTCTTATTACTCTTAACTTGGACTGGAGAGTGAAACTGGCTCCTTTAGAAATATAACAAATGGCTGTATACTGTAACGTCAAAAAACAGTTCCGTATATATGTTTTCTCAAAACAATCCGCGTGTATTTTTCAACGTAAGTATATTTTGCGAAAAACGAATGTCGAGATGCGACTCCATCAGCGTAATGATGAAAAATACGCGGCTGATTCGCAGTGAAAGCGAAGGTATATATAAGAAAAGGGCATAAAAATGATTATTACTATTACGCCTCTTCTCCCCGTATAGCTACTCGACAAGGGGTTTAACGCGCGTAATGCGAGTTTCAGTACTCGCGACTACGCACATTGAATTTTAAGCGACGGTATAAGCAATGAAACGGTAAAAGCCTTGTCCGTATCGATCCTCCGGGATAATAATTTCTTGTCCATGGCCCTAATAAAATATTAGCACAGCAGCCGCTCGAGCCAAGACATCGACGCGATATTTCAAAAGCTCCGTGCGCACGCCTGTAGCGATGATAAAAGCAAGACATTGAAGCATACGCTCCTTGTCTTTTCGCACTGCCGCGTATATAAAAAAAGCCAGAACTCCATTACTTCCGAAGAATAACCGTTACTTCGCTCGACGCTTCTACTAGCGCAGCTTTTCCGATGCGTTTGTGTCGTCGAGTCTTGCCCTTTAGAAGAGTTTATTAATGCGCTTCTTTTTAAAATTTCGAGTCTGGCCAATATCACACTTAATTTCATTCGATTTCGTGTGCGTGCGACTGCAGTGCTGCTTTCGGTTCGAATGACGAATCGGCGTGTGTTTGAGTAACGAATTTTATTGACCATTGAAATTACACAGATGCTCAGGCAAATATTTGGTGACCATGCAAATTCATATAATATATATTATATGCTCGGGAGTTTGACCTGATTATATTGGCCTGTCGACGAAGTGTAAGGTAATATGCCGGCGTTATTAACAGATTAGAAACTTTGCCTGTATTTGGTACGAGTATTGCAATACCTATATATAGGGCTTGCAATTACTTTATGCAACAATCTTCTTCGTAATATTGATCATTCAAAAGGCTTTATACAATCATAAATGCATATATAGGAAAGCTCAAAACGCATAAATTATTACCACTCGCGATTGGAAATTCTGCTTTCTAACCGTTAGATGCGGTAGCGCAGCTGCACTCCTGGGAATCGACTCATTTGAATATTTATAAATTACACTTTTGCGCGCAAGCAACCGACCGATATAGCTCCTTATGCGTATATCGACTCGCCGCAACTTTGCTCATGTATAAGTACATATGTTTAAGCAAACATCGACTGAACGAGGAAACTCGCATTAACCCTCTGAGGAGCGGCTAACGAGAAAAAAAAAACTTTTTTTCCTCTTTGAACAGCTGCAATGTATATGGAAATTGGATAAGCTGCAATTTTTTTCAGTCTATACTAGTGAAACTGTAATATTTCGTACCGTTTGCTTGGGTTTCGGACCTTTTTTATATCTTATTACAGTTTGCCACATTTTATTACATTTTCTTACGTTTTCGTGCTTATCGTTATATTTTTTGTACAAAAATATGTATTTACCTCATAGTCATGAAAATGATCGAAAAACAGGAGACTCAACAAAGACGAACAAAAATGTAATAAACTGTAAGTAACGGAGAATAAAAAGGAAAAATATAAGAAAATGCAATAAAACGTAAAAACAATTTATTACATTTTCTGATATTTTATATACTTCGCTACATTTTCTTCCGTTTCTTTTTTTTTGTACATTTTAAAATTTTTACCAGGGTACAGCTACATAGAAATCCGATTCCAATATTGATTCTGCAGGTAAGTGCACTCGATACTCGCCTCCTATATATCATACACGTAAAGAAATATATATATCTGACGCATAAGCATTTATCCATCGCACTGACGCACTATCATCAAAGAATTTTTAAGCACATGAAAAGAAAAAAAAGTACACACGCCAAAGAGATTCGAAGCTAACGCATATTTTACAGGCAGTCACGCAGCATTGAAAGCTCAAAGGCGTAAAAAAGCAACACATGGCCGAAAACTCGAAAAAGAGTCGCTCGCGAAGCTCAACCGCGGCACACACACAGTGTTTTCCACTGATGGCACAAAGCATCGCCGAGCGGAAAAAAAAAATTCACGAGGGGGAAACGTAGAGATATATATATATATATACACACACGCGTTACTCTGAAGGACAAACGCCCTGTGGATGTTACGTAGTTTAAAGCTTGTCTACAAGCGCGTGTACCCTTTACTCTGTGCACTGGCCTCTCTCCACTCGCTGCACACACTGATGCGCGCGCCTCGTCTTTATACCGCGCTTTAAAAGCGCGCTCGAGCTTTTACATCTTTCGTAATTGGCCGCCCCCCATCTTCCCATTACCGCGTGTATAGTTATATTAGACGACAAAATATAGGCAAGAAAGAGAGAGAGAGAGAGAGATAAGGGGTAAAAGGCTCGGCTGTGTAAAGATGCCGGGAGCGAATGAGTGAGTAAAGTCGAGGGCAAAAAAAAAGGAAGGAGGGAATATTGATAGGGTCGGGTGCGAGTATATGATAATGGACAGAGAGAAAGAGCGAGCGAACGAGGTGCGCTGATGCAGCCGAGAGCCTGTTTTATATATGGATCGGCTGTTCGAGTTGATTAGATGGCGCGATGTTTCGTTAAGGGCCAATTGTTTGCGCAAGTTCTTCATTAGTTTCTGCAATTTTTCTCGAAATTTGCACGTACGACTTGTGTTTACGAATATAAAACTCTACCAAATCGATCAACGACGTCTTTTATGACTTGGTATAGCAGTCAGGGGGTCGAAGTAATATTTCAGACTACTCCGTCGATCGAGTAGGCAAATCAAAAGACTCGGGTTATAGAAAGGTATAAGAGGGAAAAAGAAAAAGATCGGGAAAAAATGCAGAACTGATGGGAGGAAGGAGGCGAAGAGCCCAGATAAGAGCGTATAGGGGATACCCGCGGAGGAGGATGATAGCAGATAAAGCGAATAGGGTGGATGGATATAGATTGGTTGTTGAAATAGATTAGAAGATAGCCGGGAGATGTTAATCTTTATCGCTACTGCGGTATTCTATCTACTACCCCTGGAACAAACAACTCCTGTGTAGATAGGCCATCATTATTTATTCGGACGATAGAATTAGAGGAGGACAAGTCGAGTGAAAGTTTAGTGAAAATAACGATTGCTATATACAAAGCTATATAAAAAGTTCAATAGCGTCATATTATACATTTTCAAATCATTTGCATAGTTAAGCGGTGCCACAAATATAATAGCATTTCTGGCGCACGTTGTAATAGTACAGTATCCAAAAGTTCGAAGCGCGAAGCTGCGAATCCACGACAACTGGCAGAGCAAAAAAGCATTGCCATATAGCTTTCGCGACGCGAGTCGCGTCCCCCGCACAATAAATAAAGCGAGAACCGAGTAGCGCGCGGGAATCGCGGAGATATGAAGATTTCGATAACGCCCGAGCAGACGCGGATAGATTGCAGAGAAAGAGCTGCAGAAGAAAATATGCAAGAAGAAGCGCGAGCGGAAAAGGCGCGAAGCCCGCTGAGAGAAAAGACAAATGTGGATGGGAACGAGGTAAGAAGCTTTCGAAAGAACACGCGGAAAATGAGAATGAATGCCAAAGAGCGCAAAAAAAGAAGCGGCGAAACAAAGGAAGAGACAAAAGGAAACGCGATAAGACACTTGCCCTCTTCCTTCTCCCTCTGTTATTGCTGCTGCTGCTGCTGCTGTTGCCCAGAGCTCCTTTTCTCACGCCCCGAGAATTATAGAAATGGTTGACGTTTCTGCGGGCGGGAGAGATCATTCCGTGAACATTTCTAACGGCCGAGATATAGCGGCGTGTTTTATCGTGTGAAGGTACGTAATTGAGCCCGTGTGTGTGGCAAGATTCTTTGTATTTTGTGTCGGGAAAATTTAAAACGAAAGCCCGAAAATATTTTAAATCGTACAAATTTGAATGTTAATCGACCTAAAAGCCCTCGACGTTAAAAGAGTTTCTATGTCCAGCGCAAGAATCGATTATCGACGCGTCCGCAGGCTTTTATTCGAATCCCCTTCGAAAAGCTCTGTTTTTAAATAAAAATCCACGAGATTTATATTCCGCTTGGAAATTTGTTTACAATTTCACAAAAAAGCGGCGTAAAACCAGCCCATTAGCGCATTATACAAAAAAACACACAAATATACAAATAAAGAAAGAAAGGCCGTCAACTCGGAAAATTGCGTTTTCGAGTATACAATATCCAAAGTGCGTTTGTATATAAATAAAGCACTCTAAACTACGTCCTCAGCGACGCTAGATTATTCCGGCCAACAATAACAACGGAGAGCTATACAGAGCAAAACCGCAGTTCCAACATCCAAATAAGCTCCGAATAAGCCAGAGGCTCGAGCGAGCAAAAAAAAAACGCTGGAGAGCCCTCTCGGCCGACACAAAGCGCGTCGAGCAAAAAAAAAAAAAAAGTCGAGCTTGCGCGGACGTCTCTGATGCTCGCCCTTTTTGCCTTCAAAGACGCCGTCGACAAAGTGCGTCGCGACATTAAAAATTTTCGCCACCTTCCATCTAAAGATCACGAGCGCCGAGAGAGAGAGAAAAAAAAGTTTCCGAGAGAAGATCCGAAAAGTAAACTCTCCTCGAACAAGTCCGGCGGGAAAGAATAAAAAAAGCCGAGAACGCGGTCAGCGAGGATGGAAAGCTTGAAAAATTAAAGGAGTGCTCGAAAGAGAGGAGAAAACGTCTGATGAATAAGAGAGAAAGACAGCGTTCGACGCGACCGAACTTTTCGCGCGCGACGTTTCTCAACTTTTTCGGCAGCCTTCAGTGCAGTGAAAGAAACAGACTCATCCATCAGTTCCATCACACCACACGCGCGCGCGCGCGACTTTTGAAAAAGTAAAAAATCCCGGAGTGTATATGTAACGCGGCGGCGGCGGCGGCTGGGAAAAAAGTTTCGAGGAAAGCGGCTTTTCCCCTCGGAAAAGTAAGTGAGCGTGAGTTGGGAAAAGGCTGTACAGGAGAATCGGGAAAGGCGCCGCTAGAGAATAAAGACGGAGAGAGAGGTTAAGTGGCTGCCGTCGGATTCTCTCTTCCGCAGAGACACTCGAGGACGCTTTTAATTTTTGGCATTCGAGCGCGGAGAGAAAGAGAGAGAGTAGAATGGCCGACGGGAGCTTGCGGGAGATTCGCGGCAATGGGGCTTCATTAGGTGCTGCTGCTGCTGTACTGCAGCTGCTTTAGGGGCATTTCCTTTGATGATGTGGTTATGGGCTGTTGTTTGTCGTGATTTACATTCTTTCGTTTCTTTTTATTTCATAAAATAAAGAGAACGTGTAATAATTGTGTAATAGCCGACAGCAGTTTCAACTTAGACACTTTGGTTATGTACTTTGAGGACGTATCGCTATGGCGACTGCAGACGCGCTTTAGTTTTGCAGTCACGTAGACAGGCAAATTGCGGCTGATGTAGCTACAATTGTATTTCGGAGAGCGGCGAAATTTCGGGCGCGCGTATTAGGTCAGCTCTTCGTGTGTAACGCAAGGTATACCGCGACAATGTGTGAAATCAGGACTTTGATATATAGCTCATTTCGACGGCTCGCTCGATTGGCCTCGATTGTACGATATTATCTTGTAATTTTGTCTGTTTTTTCGATCCAACAGTGAAATCAGCCTCGTTTCCACGCAATAATACAAGGCGTCTCTAATCCCTTCCCGAATCGCGAGAAGGAAATTTCTCAGCAAACTTTGCACTCCCGCGTCTCTGAGCCGAAAAATTCCGCGGCGAAATAAGAGGAAAGGAAGTATAAGAGAAAAAATCCCGAGGAAAGCGCCTCGGATGTCTGAGGCGGTAATCCGGATGAGCTGCTGCGGCGCTGCAGTAGGTTCCTCCAGGTTCCCGAGCGGCGGCAAGGAAATCGGCAGCGCGGAACACTAAAGTCCCTGAGACGTGACGGACCTCGGGCTGTTGAGAAAAAGCTATAATAGCAGAAAGAGAGAGAGAGATGGTGTCGAAGAGGATCAAGTACGCGCGGGCGCACCTGACGTCGCGGAGGCACATCGCGATCCTGGCAAGGCCCATCTGGAGACGCAGCTACCTCAGCCCTGACTCCAACTGCCTGGTAAGCGATGCGGAATGGGCGAATTTTGCCTCGTGTACTATTCTTGCTTGGATAAATCGCTGCCGTGTACTGCAGCGAAAACGAGGGACGAGCTTTTACCATCAGCGGAGCCACTCTTTTTTTTTTTTTCCTCCTGATGCTCGGTCGCATTGAATGATGACGCGGAAATCCGATAAGCGATGATGGCTCTACTGCGAGAGAGGGTTCTTCTTTGTTTTTTTTTTGCCTTCTTTTGTCACCGGAGGAACTGGGGTAGAAGTGGGGTCTTGATTTTTAGAGCGGATAGCGGACGGAGGAGTAAGTTGTAGGAAGGATTTTCGGGATATAGCTGCTTTTTGGCGCCGGAAATGTCGACGTGTAAGTAGGGAGAATCTTCTTGTTTAAATAACTTTGACGCGTCGTGCAAATAAACAGATATCCCTCTCTTTCTCGGCTATCCGGGTCAACGAATGGAATTACTTTCGCGGATGCGATAGCTCAAAATCCCAGTGAAATATTTTCAAATTCTTATCGTATATATATATGTATACTTCCCGCTAAAAGATACAGTCGGATAGGATCTAGACGCGCGTATAGAGTCGTAGTTTCAAATCGCCTTTCCGGGGCGTATACATATAGGAGTATACGCGCGACCTATTTTCACTCGAGTTATACGACGGATTCGCCGCTAGGTCAGGAACAAAAAATACAGTGTGTGTGTGTGTGTGTGTAGTAGCTATAAAAAGCTTAGAAAAATCTAAGGCTTTTGCTCCCTTTAGATGCGTAACGTTGATAATGCCTTTTTCCAACGGAAAGGATTATGCAAGTGAGATTTGCTTCCAGGTCACCGGATTTTTCAAAACGTCGTGCGGCCGCCGCGTTCTTTTTTTTTGTTCGATTTTATCGACATAGTATTTTTTCGCAGTGGATATTCGAAAATTTCCTCTAAAAAAAAAAAAAAAAGAATACGCAATAAAAATATATACGCGCCGCTCAATAAAATGTTTTCTCGATCCACCTCATCACACGCGTTTCGGTTTCCGCGCGAGAAATCCGCATTTTACAACCGCAGCCACCAAGAAGAGTCGAAGTGGAGAGAGAAAAAAAAAGAAAGTGCATATTTTTTAACAAACACACCCGCCGAAAAATCGCGGACGTTTCTCGATGTGTGCTCCGGTTGTAGAAACGCGCGAGTCGATGCCCCCGTAAATAAGTCATGCAGTTGCGCAGCGCACGAATGAAACTCCTCCTCCTCCGTCGTCGCTTTATCGTCGTATCCTCATGCAGATTATCAAGTATACACTGCATCCGGCATCTCCGACGTCGTATACGCGCTCTTCTCTCTCTCTCTCTCTCTCCTTTCGATATTTCCAGCGCAGCGGAAACGAATCTCCGCGAGGGAGAATTTTTCCACCGCATGCACGGCCCTCTCCATATCCGCTCGAGAGCGCAGTACTACATGTGTGTGTGTTCGCCAGGGCTTGATTGCGCGCGCGTTTGCGAATCGACGGGGAAATTTACTTAGGACCGAGAGAGGCAAGGTTTTTCGAAAAAATGAGGACTCTCTACTACTGCGCGAAATTGTTTCTCCAAGTCTGAATTGCGTTCCCGCGTGCTTGTAGAATCGTTCTCGGTAAGTGACGGATTGATTCGAAGCTTTTTTTTTCTCTCGAGTCTGGTATATACACACGCACGAGCCAAATGGAGATGTTTTTCGCTTTCAGCAGTCGGCAATCTAAATAACGCTTCGTTATACGAGAGCTGATGCGCATTCATATTGGTCAAAGAAGAAACGAATGCGCGTATTTTTCATCCGAAAAAGCATGCAGACGAGATATTAATTTGAGATTATGGTAGTCGTGTTTCACAGATCGTGGCAGGCAATCAAATGATCGCGCGACTCGATATTGCAGCCACTTCTTTGCGCCGCCGTTTCTTTGCGCCCCGCAGTGAAACAATGCGAGCCAATTCGCGGGCTGTGTAAAAAACGCCCGCCTTTGCATAAAGTCGATAACAAGTGCGCGTATACGCGCACTAATACTTGGGCAGCTTGTGTGAAATCCATAGCGCAGCGTATACACCCAAGAGAGAGAGAGAGAGTTTGCAAGCTTTTTGCGCCGGGGATTTAGCCGGGTTCCTAATTATCGAAAACGTAGCGTGTAATTAAGTTAGCTTCGCCTGTGAGAGTCAGCTGTGAGGGATTATAATTAAATTTCAGTATAATCCTGCTGCGGAACGTTAGTTTTTTTCTCCTCCTCTTTGATATAATACTCGCAATTTTCAACGTGTTTTCCTCAAACAGCCGTTTGACATATATGATGATCGACTCCTCAAGTTTGTCATCGACATCCTCTTGAGCTACTCGTCGCGAAGGCCGTAAGTGTCGGTTGTTTGCTCTGAGCAATCGTCTCGAGACACGAGTCCGCGTTTCCGTATCCCGTTCTATTATAACTCGACTCTCTCGCGATACCGCGCCTTACAGCCGTTTCCTTTATTACGTGCTAGATAAGGTGGCAAAAATCAGGCTGCAAGCTTCATCCGGTGAAGATTTGCTTTTATTAATCTAGACGGGCGCGCGTATGCGCGCCGAGGATCTGAGAGAGAGGGTGCGCTAAGAGAGTTTGAAACTGCGATTAAATTTTCCGAAATGGAATGTAATATGCAGATTTCGGAAATTCGCCTCGAGTTCGTTGGCGCGCTCTCGCGCGTTATTATACGAGATAGCGAGGGAGAGGATTTTCGAGGTTATACCACAGAGCCAGAGCCAGTACGTGTACACGTCTTCCGCGATCAAGTCACTTTCAAACTCGATTTTGTTCGGTTAATTGGGGAAATGCGATTTTGAATTGGTTGTCGACGATGGCAGCTGACGTTTTCCCAATGGCGCAGTTTGAGTTTTGCCACCTGCGGCTTTTAATGAGAGCCACTTAGTTTGGCTATATTTTGATTGATTATTCGAATCAGTGGCGATAGTCAAGCTTCGGTCAGACTTTTACATATTACTTGCCGTATAATAATCGAAAAAAACTCTTTTTTTTCACAAACCGAGCTGAAATTATACAGAAGCCCCCGTCCCACTTAAAAATCGATCTTCAGCCCGAGGGCCAGCAAAATCCCGCTGAATAATAATTTATTCCAAGCTCGCGCTGCAGAAACTCCGTCCAGGGAAAATATTTGCGCGCCGAGGAATTTATACGCGCAGGGCTGTTGACATTTCATTAAAAAAAACGAAAAAAAAAAGAAATTAAATCCCGCGCGCTAAATCCTCGTCATTAAATCAGCCATTAACCCTTTAAGAATCCGAGTCAACATCTCGAAAACTGCAATCACACAAGCCAGATCTCATCTAACCGCATCGGCGTCCGCAAACACAAGAGCGACGTGAGCGAGATTGTATATATCTATATAGATATTAGACGTAGCCGCACACCTCGTAATATCCCGGGAGGCCGGAGGCTTTGGTTTCGGCTGTGCGCGTCGTGATTATGGGCCGGGGAGAGGTTAATTCGTCCCAAGGCACTCTCGAGCTTGCTTTAAGCTGTTTGAAATTCATTTCGCAGCCGCGGCCCTTCTCGGTGTCCCGCGCGGCGCTCAAGGCCCGGCCAAGCAAACGCATCAAGATGATGGCCCAACCCAAAAGCGTCCAGAGGAGGTTCGACAGAACTACCAGTCAGTCGTGAGTATAACATGGAGATGCTATATAACAACGCTCTGTGTTTGCGAGTTTATGGTCGCGCGCGTATGTATATATGTTTAGATTCTTGACGGCTCTCGACATATCTGTGTCAAGTGGCTCCCGCGAGGAGAATAGAAGGCTTCCCCCCCCCCCTGCTCTTTGTTTGGGCGCTCCAATTGTGTCTGTGTAACTGCGACGGTATTTTCGGGAGTATTTTCATTTCCGCCTATTTTTTTAGCGGTAAATTCAAAATTTGCGGTAACAAAGTTACGAATGAAATCTGTAAAGTAAAGCTTGCGGCGCAAAATAAAAAATGCTCGAACCCCGCCCGCTGATCAAATTTCAAAAAACATCCCTCGCGCTCGTCGGAATCAGCAGCCTCCATCGAGAAAAAAGAATGTCCGGCATGCCTTTACACTCTCTGTTTCTCTCCGGGGTGGCGTCGGCTGCTGTTTACCAATCCTCGAGGATTCCTATCTCTTAACCGGACCACTTGACACCGAGCCCCTCCTTCTCCCACGTATATATATATATAGGCTTGCCTTCGGCGGTGGCTCTCGATGGAGTTAGCGAAAATTGCTTTCTCTCCCTCTCTGCCGCCGCTGCCTTAACCTGCCGTTTCTTCTTGCCTATAACACAGACGGGTGTCGCTGCAATATCCGCGTGCACATCGAGAGAGCCTGATGTTGGAGACGAGGCCTTGGCTCTTTGATCTATCCTTGCCGAAAAAAAGGTTGGTGTATACTTGTATACTTTCACACACACACACAGCACTTCTTTTCTAGTCCGCACAGTCCTTCGTCGGTTAACTCTCCCTCTGTCCCCCCTGTGTTTTTCTTTTTTCAAGGAAGAAAGGACGTTTTCCGCTATACCTTTTGAATCGGCAGAGTAAATTTACCGAGAGCGTGCTATTTTTAGAAAGCACGCGTAGATCGAGAGGGATCTCTCGCGCGGACGGTGAAAGGATGTATACTTGCTATACCTTTTCTCTCTCTCAGCAGCTCGAAATTTTTCGTCGAGACGCTGAATGGGAGGAGAGCGGCGTTAATACGCTGCGCCGCGGCTGACTGTGTATATATCTATATAGACAGAGTTTCATTCGAGAGACGAGTTGGAATGAAATGCGGTTCGTTGAGAGGTATATAGAGCATCGCTGTTGTTATTATGGTGAGGGGTGTACCGCGAGACCGATGGTTGGAAATAACTTTTTATTCGGGAGGAGAATGCGAGAGGGAGAAAAAATTCGTTCCGGCTTGTTTGAGTAGAAAAAGTCGAGTCTGGTAAGACTGGAAAACGAGTTATATACGCGCACGGAAAATGGAAAAATTGATCTCGAAAAGCAAACGCTTCCATTACCGGAAACTCATTTTTTCTTTTTTTGTCAACAAAAAAAAACAGAAAGAAAGAAAGAAAGCCGTACGAAAAATCAAAAGCGAGCTCTAATTTTCATTGGGAATGAAAAATGGCCAGTGACTGACAGCCGAGTAATCGAAAAGCCCCTTTGTTATTCCTCACTCTTTCCATAAAATCGACATCTACGCTCTGATGGTCGCAGGCATATATAGTGAACCTGGCGATGACGCGCGCGCTGGCCATTTCCGCCGTCGGACGCCTTTGTGGACCCAGCACTCGTGGCTCACTTAGACGGATATAATCAGATTATTTACATCTGTCTGTGTGTGATACGCTATACGACACGCACCGGTGATGGGATACGCTCTGTGCAAGCCGATAGTTCTCTCTTGCGCGTTTGCCTCTGTATACAACGTATATATATATATATGCACCTGATGCAGTATAGTATGAGATGTGTGTTTCCTGGGTAATTTTACGTGGATTCTGTGAGATGGCACTTCTGTGTTTGAACTTTGCTGTAAGTCGGCTCTAATTTGGTTGTGAACAATAGTGTTTTCTTCTAATTTATCGACAGATTGTAATAAAAACTTTAAACTTGAGCAAAGTCCAGTTCTGTAAACGAATATAATCAAGGCGCGAGCCGCACTGAAAATGATTTTTCTCCAAAGTAATAATGAACTTGGCAGAAGCAAAGTTTGTCAGACTATGTGTGTGTGTGTGTGTAACGAACGGCACACGGAAGTTACAAACTCACTTGTACACGAACCGAAGATCCTCCGACTGTGTATAGACAGGAGCCGGTTATGATTTATCTTCTTGTATCCAAAATTACAAAATTTTAGTATATGCAACAAATGAGATTTATTCATCGCCGCGGCTGTTGCATATTAGAGAAAATTAAGCGCAGGATGAGGGGCTTGCCTGTCTGCGAACGTGAAAAGGAGATTACGCGAAATCCTATGCAGATAGGCCAGACTAATGAACTAACGTGAACAAGGGATCGCGCACGCAAAGTCAGTGTAAATAACTCACAAGCCCAGCAGCGGAGTAAGCGAAAACTATAACAATGAGCTCCAAGTTGCGAGGGCCGAGGCTGGACCGCGTGAAATGATAAAAATTAACGACGCCGCAGATAATACATATAATCAGCCGCAGAGAAGACGCAAAGTCTGCAAAGAAAATCGATCGACAGCCCTTTGGAAGGAAAAAGGGGCAAACTGCAGTCGCGCCTTTTCCATTCGACGAGGGTGAATAAAGAAGAAGGGAGCGAGTCATTAAGAGCGCGCGAGAAAACGAGTTACGCGATGCAAAAAAGGAAAAGCCATTATTTTCTAACGACAGCCGCCGTCGCCGCCGGCGAAGCTTTCCCTTACTCTGCAGCGCTCCACAAAAAAAAATAAAAAAGAGAGAGAGGCTAGCTGAGAGAGAGAGAGAGAAGAGGAAACAAAGGCTCCGATGGAAGGGTCAATTATTATCGAGTAGTCTCACAACAAATGAATTATTACGTTCGTTATAGCGCCGGTGTAAATAAGAGGCAGCATTAGTGCGACAATTCGAGGACAAAAGTATATTGTATATATATATATATATATATACACTTTGCGGATGAGACATCAGGGCGAAATCAGCGCGCGTTTGATTGTTGACGCGACTCGAGAGAGATTGCTTTTCTTCGCTGCAGCAGCCTCTCTAATGCGTCTGCCAGGCTGCGCACTCGTCTTTGCGGAGCGCGACGTTTCAAATCTCATACGTGTGTGTGCTTGCACTGCTGCTGCTGCTGCTGTCTCCCCGTTTTGTGAAGCCGTTTAATTTATGTGCCTGCGTTGCTCCTCCTTTGCTTCATCCTCTCCCTCTCTCTGTCTTTTCGGCGAGTCTAGTGCAACTCCGGCATATAGCGGTACTACATCTCGACGGCGTTTTGTCGTTTAATTTATGTGCAGCTCTCTGTCTCTCTCGCTTGTTACGCGCTTTGCGCGCGCCACGGCTTCCAATTTATGGCGCGCGAGGGAGAGAGAGAGAGAGAGAGGAAGAAGAGACAGACACCGTCATTGGGGGGAAGAAGCTGTCATTGAAAATAACGCGCGTCAAGGCTTAAATCAATATTGCAAATTGGAGTCTAGCTTTGAGCCGAGGAGACACGGATGGACTGTTTTTCATTTTCGAGCCTCATAATTGCGAAGCTCAGCGCTTACTTCTCTGCTGCAGGGATTTGAGCGACGACTAATCACGGGTTAGACGGATGCGCGGATTTGTGCGGTTGCGTGCCGGCTGCTTCGAGCTTAAGCTTCCTTGCTGAGAGAGAGGCTATCTTCGTCATGCCGCGACGCTTTCATTCAGCTGGAAATCTTTTCCGCGAAGACAAATAATACTCGTATAAGCTCTGAAAAGGAAAGACTCAATAGAGCGTCAAAGGTATATATGTTTTTTTTTCCTTATTTTTTGTTCGGCTATCAAAGACATGCCTGCGCTAAAAAGTCACGGGGTATATTTTTCTCGTTTATATCCGTAAGCGCATGAATTTTTCAGCGGCGAGATTCCAATGAAAGTTGCACACCTCAAAGGGATGCATCTTTTACGTCCTATGAATTTTTTGCCAGCCAAAGCTGCATGCTTCCTCTCGCTGCTGTGTATATAACCAGAGAAGTCTCTCGTGTATTATGGAGCAGCCGGCAAAAACAACTTTGTAATCTGCCGTCTTTTTTAAGAAAAGCGGCAGCATTCCGAAAATATAAAGAGGAGTAGAGGAATAAGTATGAAAGATGCATTTTATACATGCGCGACCGCGGGATGAAGTGAGTCTGCATAGCTAACTCGAGAGATTTTCTCGGAACGACTTGAAATCACGCGGGCAAATTGTTTGATCGACCAAATTTTCATAATATAACAAAGTTGTTTCGTGTCCTGTAACGCCGGCGACGAGTTTGCTTATATTTTTCTCAAACATCGCGCGGCTGCAGCGAAACGCATAAAGCATCGTTCTGACATAACCATGCATCATGGCAGGATCCATTTATTACAGGATTTCGGATCGGGTGAGCTGCTGCAAATATACGAAAGCTCTCTCCCGCAGCGAAAAATCCTCTCCGCGCGCGGATCGAAGCGGCTCTTTAATCAGATATTAATGGCGTTTTTTTTCTTCGCGAGTAATAAGCTTTCCCGGATCGGAAATCGCCGAGTGCTAAAAATGGCTCGCCATTACTTCTCGACGATCGGTTGTGCTATATAGAATGCACAAAATTGCTATATTATTATTTATACAGCAAGGAAAAATAAGATTAAAGAGCGAAGAATAAAAAAGGCAAGTCGTCAACCAAATTACATCGCAATCATATCCCCGTAGAGTATATAGCGGACCATAACCATTAACGTATCTCACAGGCTGGCGGTGGCGCATACATATTTTCCCCCCGCAGCGTCCCCATCCATTTCCCTCGTACTTCCTCGTTTAGCCTCGCGGTCCTCCGCACGGAGGCGACTTATTCGGGCGCAAAGCCGGCGAAATTAAACGTGACGAGGGCAGAAGCCGCGTCTCTCTCTCTCTCTCTCTCTGCGTGCTTTGCATGTACACAAGGGCTCTATATATAAGACTATATTCTCTATCTCTTACTTTGAAAGCACACGAGGTATATATACCGATTCCCTTGTCTTTCTCTTGGCATCGACGCGCGGCAGTCGACTTTGTTCCCTCTGATATGCTAACTCGGGGGGCCTCCACTATATATACTGCCGCGGGCTCTTTCTTCGACTCTCATCTCTTTCTCGCCTTTATCTCCATCAAAGTGTTTTTCGAAACGCTTCCGCCGTGCCTGTAAACTCGGTCCCTCGAGCACAAAGCTTCTCTCTGTGAGCCGTTGCCGATGTTGACGCCGATTTTACTTCACTTTCCAACGCCGCCGGCAAAGAGAGAGAGAGAGAGAGGTGAAGCCTTTGTGTTCCGAGTTTCTTCTATTGGATTAAGTATATCTGGCGCTACTCGTTTTTATGATTGGGAAATTGTTTTTGCCCGACGCTATAAGCTATATATAACGATGCTGTCGTGAAATTGTGCAGGAAGCCAGGACTTCTCGCTTGGTTGTATACACGTATATACTATTATACGCGCGAGTGTTTGTACAGTGCTCTCGACGCGAAAAGGAAATTAGATACAGGCGCGTGTCGAAAATAATATAAAGGCTTCACGTGTCGTCTCGTGTAATATCTCTCTCTGTTTCTGCATTTCGCTGTTGTTGCTATCAGTTTTGATGTACCCATTGTGCAGGTGGCCACGAATGAATCATCGTTAGCTATATATGCTTCTTCATTATGAACCTCGCGCGTATATGTGTAACTCCACAATGAATCCGTTGATACATCGTTTGCGTCGCACTTTTAAACGGTATAAATATATAGCATCGCATTTTCTGCTGAGTAGATTTTCATTCTTTTTATCTGCGGCTATGATGAAAGCACGAGTTCCGCACAACAACAAGTGTCGACGATCAAACTACAGATCCCCAAGAAGAATCGGCCAATCATCACCGAATCCAGTCTCGGAGGCAATTTTCGAATTCACAGTTGCCAGAGACGCGTATCCAATTAAACTTTGGACTACGATTCCTCACTGACGCGCGCAAGACTCCGAATTAACATCAGCATCGAACATTCTACGTAGAGACGAGAAGCCGTGACTCCGACTTCGCCGGAGCGAAATAGATATATATCATCAAACGATGCCCGCGACCCGAAACTCTTCAATTAACCCGTTATCTCTCGGAGAAACAACAATAAAAGCGCCTCAGGGATACGACACGCGGTACATACTCACGAAGATAAAGCACACGAGAACATCGAATTGTCTTTCACGCGTTTGAGAATCTCGCATTTTGCTCGCAGAAATCATCTACATATGCGAGAGCACAGAGATGATCAGAGGCTGCAAATGCGACAGCGTCGGAGCGTAATTTCAGGAAGGATTCATCGACGGAAGCTCCATAATGCACGACGAGCTCGTCGGATGGCATACACAATAGGGGGTGGAGGAAACGCGTCGATGGCTGCGTCTTTGATGACTGTCGCCGATGGTAGAAATGAATTTTCGCCTTTGCATCTAGTATCTCGAAATGAATCCTCTCGTCGCGGCCTCGTCCCGCTTTTTCTGATGCTGTATATAGCGCGCAGCAGCAGTTCTAGTATAGGAAGAAAAGCCGATCTCCTCTTCCTCCTTGTATTGCTTTTATGACTCGCAGCTGCGGAAAGTGCATCGCTTATATATCGAGTGTGCAGAGGAGAATAGACGGGGGACTGATGCACTCTGTCGCCGGGTTGTCCTTATTTCTTTCTCTCTCCCTCTCTCACTTTTCGCGCGATCATTTAAAGGTGCACAGTATAAGCGCAGAATGGAGTGCTGCAGCTGCGGCTGCTGCAGACTTTTAGCCAGCCGAGTGCTCGGGAGAATATTCTTTTTTCATGCAGATTTCTTCTTACGGATGGCTTGATCTTACTTCTTCGGGGGATTTGGTGCTTCGAGCTATATATGAAGTATTGGACGCAATATCGAGGAGCATTCAAGGTTGATGATAAGACCGGGTCATCGACGATTTCAATCTTTGTTCGGATGCCTAATTCATTCCTGATGAAAGTTTCAACGAAACAGGAGCTGCACATATTCGTTTGATTATTGTACTTTTATCATTTGTTAAATGCTTTTATGTACATGCTTGTGTGTCCATGTAGTTACACTGCTTTCGCCATCAGCAACTAGAGCAATGCAGTTTAACATTCGAGAAGCCATCAGCCTGTGAATTTCACGTGCATATACGCAGAACAAGCGATTGTATTGCATGTCAAAGGGTTTCGAAGAAAACCAAGTCGATTAAATTAATTTAGCGCCACCTATCGTGCTCTCGATCGTGAACCAGAAAAGCGGCAAAAAAAATAGGACTTTAAAAGGGTTCGCAGTTAAGCCCACACAAAAGCGCGTTTTATTCATTACATCCGATCCATCGGAACTCAATGAACGAGTAGACCCGGGGCGAACTAAAGCCGAGAGCGAACGACTGACTTTTATTTTTGTATTTTACGCTTCAGCCTCGTGTTTGGATATTGAATACGCTTGCGAGCTTGAAGTGATTATTTGTTGCTCTGACAACTAAACTAAATGTTTACAAAATTTTAATATTTTGCAATTTTGCAAAAAGGCGAAAACAATACAGTTTTGGATTGGCCTTTTAATCCCCACCACTTGAACTTTCCAAATCTCTAGTCTCTGACTAGCGACGATAGGTGGCGCATAGGCTCTTTCCGATTTCCCTCATCACAATAAGCGCGCAGAATGTATATAGATAGAGGTTTGTGCCACCAATGCCAAAACAGCCTTGTCGCACCAATTGCTTGAGCCATTCATGCTGTAACTGCTCGAGTATTCTGTTTACGATATGTACTTTCTTTCTGAATGATCTCTAATTTTGTTTAAATCTACAATCTGCAATGTAGAAAACCATTCTATGTGGGGGGCATCCTTATGGTTCACTGTATTCAGCCTTTTTTGTAAGCCGTTTTAAGATTTTGAACACTGAATGTTTTTTTTTAATCTGCGCGGCGACAGTAGATGATAGGAGTGTACCTATGCCAAAACTGAAAGGTTTCTCTTTCTAAAATACACAGGAATATCTATTCTTAGCAGCTTCATTAATTCGATAAATTTTTCAAGATTCATCCAACCGTTATTTTGCCTCACAATATAATAACAAATTTTCTAAATCGTATAACCTTAGCTTACGTCATCGCGCAACACCTGTCGCATCGAAATCCCAACATCTCATCTCATGTTTTACTGTTTACCGGTACCGGATCAACCAACGATGAGCAGCGCACTGCTGCACGCCCGGAGGCTGGCGCGAAACCGTACGACACTGGCCAACATAAACAGCCTGCTACGTGGTGTCCGCAAGTCGAGATATCAGAAGTATCGAATTATCTGCGAGGCGTTACAGCAGCGCGCCGCCGCCAGGGAGTAAGTTTGCCGCGTCAAAGCCACGACCCCCGTCGCGCGTTCCGTCGGGATTTCGTTCGGCGATTTTCCACAGGGGGATCGCCCTTCTTTCTCGCCCGTGAGACTGAACGAATCACTCACTCGCTCGCCCGATTTCTCTTTGCCGCCTGCCTGCGCCTATCTCGCTCAATGTCTCCTGCCTCAGCCTCGCTCATGCGTTTTTCTCCGTCTATGAATTGCGGATTTTTCATGTGTCCAAAAGCTTGATATTGGTTGAGCGGAGATGTTTTCGATAAATGAACAGGGCGATTATGATATAGATTAATTCTGAACAGATCATTTTTGGCCGTATAAAATATAAAGTTCACCGGCTATCAGGTGTATTACTTTTATCAAACAATTGCGTTTATTGATATATTAAATTACGCGGTATTTATTGCAAAATGCAAACTCACTTGATCTCCGTATAATGGTTATATGGATGGGTATACTGAAAGGAAAATAAGCAAAATTTCATGTCATTTATAAAATTTTCATTGCGTTATTTTTATGAGGGTGCAGTTTATATATCGACTTCAGTGTACGGCGACGAATAACATGATCATGGAGTGCATACACGAGTTTGCATTTTCAATAAAATATTGTAATTTATATTTATAAATTCAGTCATTCCATATATGGCCAATAAAACAGCTCTGGAAATAATAAAATAACATTGAGATCCCCCCCCTATATGTGTATTCAACACTTCAATTATATTTACCGCTTTTATTTCATTGATTACTTGTATGTGACATTCCCTAACCGCACAAAAAGCTATCATATTTAGTTAGGGGAGTTTAGACTATTGTCAAACACCTATATAAGTTTTCGCTTGCAAAAGCGTTCTAATCCATAAAATTCAATTTATAATTGAACAGCTTAAGTTACTCGTTTGAAAAAATACCTTCAGTGTGTTTAATCGAATTTCGAAAACAGCATTTAGCAGCATAGTCGTTAGTCATTTTGATAGCGTCAATAAGTATAAATATATCGCAGGTAATTTATCAAGCGTAAACTGTTACAAACACACTAAGAATTGCAATATCGATAGATTACCGAACGGTTTCAATTTCATCAAATTTAGCTCGATCAAATGCCTAAACTCCATTAAAATTATCTTGCTCATGTATCGCAAGAGGATTGCGACCGAACGGATCACTCGCTCATTCGATTTCCCGCTCACTGTCTCTCGCTTTTATCTCTACTTCCACTACCGGACTACACTATTTTATTTCGCTCAGTAGAGGATTGTATTTAATACCTTATTGTGGTTTACAATAAAATTTCTATATATTTTCAGATTTTATACTCGACCACTTTTATTTTTCAAAAAAGAAGCGTTCGCATTGTGTCTACGACACTATATTCTTTTGCAAAAAGATTGCCTCAATCTAGTCGGTATTAGCATCTTTATTATATATCAGTATTTTTTGGATATTACGTCGACGTTACGCGGATCAACGGCTCAGCTTGGATATCCTTGCTAACAGTGGCTTTTCAGTATACGAATAAATACAGCTTTTAATTTGATACGTTTTAGGGAGAATTTTTCAGAATCGCAGACGATTATTTTTTCACCGCTGCAAGCAGCATTGTTTACTGACCTACTTTCCAGCTGCAGCAAAATTCGATATTCTAGTGAAAATAGGAATATGGATGAAAAAAAAACTATAATTTCAAAGTTTAAAGCTTGAATTATAGAGCTTCCAGACTCTCAATGTTTAAGTTACAGCGTTAACAAGCAAGTCGCTATAAGGGGGTTACGTAACATTTCCCGGTGTACAGTACAGTGCGACAGTGTACCTTTCATTCTGCGACTCTCTTTGTGCTGCTAAATTTGACTATCGCTTGCTTTCCTCTTTCTGCGCGCGTAGCCGAGGCTTTCTTTGTTTCTCCTCGTCCGTTTCATCTCCTTTTCCTAAGTGTGTTTCCTCTTTCTACTTCCTTTTGCCCAAATTTGTCCTTTTGTCCACTTTGCCGTGGGTATGTGCGAGAGAGAGTGTGTGTGTGTGTATGCGTGTATAGATCGGTCCCAAGTCTTCCACAGTTAATCTGCCTCTTTCTCTCGCTCACCGTATTTCCGCCTATTTGTCCCAGTCTCCACCTCTATCGCTATCAATGCGCTCTTTCTCTCTCTCTCTCTTCGGTCTCCCTGTTTCATTGTGTCCTTTCTGTCTCGGCCTCATTCAGGCGCATTTTCTCGCTTACTCCCTTTCTCTAGCCGCTATATATATATATATACCGTGCTCGCTTCCAGCAGCGCTCTCTGTTACTCTTCCTTCAAGTTGGCTTATCGATTTTCCGATCGCTTCGCAAATGGACGATTGGATGCACTGTGTTTTCTGATTTTCTGTTCGCTTTTATTTTCCATTCTTCTTTCTTCTCATAATGCACCTTTCTTCGACCAGCCTCTCTCTCTCTATCAATTTTTTTACTCTCCTTTCCATTTCTTGCCCTCCCTCCGTTCACCCTTTCACCTTCTCTCTTTTCATTCTCTCTCCTCGAGGCTTTTTTTATTGTTACATTCGACTGACAGCGCGCGCGCGCGTTTCGCTGCGTACTTTTGCGAAATTGCTCGCATAAGAGTCGGAAATAATTTGGAGCTTTTTTCCGCTCGATAGATTTTTCTTTATCGCTCGTCCGCGCGCCTCGCTCGCCTTTTCAAATGTGAAATACCTCGGTGGCTTACAGAGCAAAAATATTGCTCGGATCTAGTTTGACTTGCCCATCCTCCTATATCATCCGCTCATCCCGAATATTTTTGCGTGCGTAAACGAACGGTTCATATAATTTGCTATACATATAGTTCGTTGTGCTTCGTTTTTTCATTTTCTATAATTCAGTTTTGTGACGCGAAAAAATGTTCGGCAATCAAATAAGTATCCAGAATTATCAAAGCTGTAATAACAGTGTAAAAATTCTTGCAAAATTGTTAAAATAAGTTTCCTTATAAAAACTATCATACTAAAAAACTTTTCCATTTTATAATGATAGATGAACCATTTTAACTCGAACCATAAACTGCATAATAGGCCGAGCAACACCTCTAGAAATTTTCCCAGCCCCTAATATCGTCACGATTTGACTCGTTCCCGCCACTTGGTATGAATTCCAGCGGCAGCCCAAACCCGTCGCTCATCAGTCGATTCACGCCGACAGTCTTTTGCAGCACTTGGCGTACTTACCCCACCTAACGCAGCGCTCTTTGTGAACCTTTAAGACACCTCGCGCGCTTTTAGGTTGAATATATAGACTTAACATTCCAACCAAGCTCCATCAATATCACAATCGGTCAATTATTTGTGAACCCGAATTTTCACTTTGCATCATCCTATATCGCGTGACGGAACAATCCACCGGTGACCTCTCAAATCCATCCCTTCGTCAGAGCTTACGATCAGGTCTTGGTCCCTGCGCATCATCCCTTAAATCCTCGAGGTGTATCAACGTGTAGAATCAGGCCATTGGCAGCGTTCAATCACGCATTCGTAAAAGCATCGGATTCCGGTCAATCCTCCGGATAGCAGCGATGTGTTCTCTGCCTCAGTTCCAAATTTAATGGCAAATAATCAGCTGACAGTTTCCTGTACAGCCCTCTCTCTCTCTCTCTCTCTCTTTTCGCCTTTAATAATGTAACGTAATTTATCATTAAAATGCGCGCCAACCGCATTGGATATTCGCGCGTCGACCAGAAATATTGATACACGGTAATTGAAACGTAATGTAAACTTAAATAATGCAGCTGGGGGAGAAGGGGGGGGGGTGGAGCATCATAAATTCGCATCGAATTTGCTCCTGCAATATGCCGACGCCGCGCTTTTGCCGAGCACAGAGATATTGCGCTCGGACGGCCGGGATGATTCAATTTTTCACGGGAATTTCAATTCGGCGTAATTAGCTGACGGTCTGGCGCGTCTTTGCTTCATTAAATACGTGCGTACGGGTATCGATTCCTTTTTTTTTAATTTCGTGGTGATACGAGTGTCGAAGTTAATTTAGCAAAAATAGATGACATCTACAACTACATCTTCCCTGTAACTTTCAGTGAAGAGTATAAATAGATTTTTTTTACTCACTATTGCATCAACGTAAATCCATCGGGTCTACGCAGCAGCTGCGTCGCGTCTGGAACTCAAGTAATTCCCTTTCAACGCCAGCGCCTCTTCGTCTTTAGAATAATATACCTCCAGTTCAGCCAGTAGCTCGTCTCCAGTAGCGTCACTTATTTACCGCCGACCTAGATGTATAGACCTAATACGCATACAGAACAGTCGCGAAAACGGCTATACGCGTTACCTCTGCGCGTCACGCACGCATCTATTAGCCGAACCGCTGAATATCCAATGGTAGGTCTGGTATATATATACACGCGAGGAATCGGCTTCCGTCGTGAGCTTCCATATATATATATATATAGAGGAGCACTGTTATCCCTCTCGCGGAGGCGAGAAGCGATGGGGGAGCTCGGGGATGTGTGTATACCCAAGGTAAGCGAGAGCCGATGCTTGCGGGATTAAAGCTATCGAGTCGAGAGGATTTAAAGCCCCGGATTTTAATGCAGTTTAATTAGCTGCTAATCGCAAAGCTAAGAAAACTCTCACCGCTGACTTTTGCGCTTTATATATTTTTTGCAATCCGGAATATTTGTGACGCGTGTAAATGAAGAGTGTATTATATGAAAATTACCGCGCAATCACGCCTCGCGATAATGTCGTTTATATACGTTGTAGAGCTCGAGGTATATTCTAATACGGAAACCGATATATAAACGACGCAGCCGTTAAATCGAATCTCTTGTACGCGCTATAACTTGGGCGCTATTGCAACCTAACGCGTTTATGAGGAAGTAAAGGTTAAACACAAGTGAAACCACCAGGGAGGAGGGGGGGGACGATAGAAAAGCCATTGCAGAGTTTTCCAAACTTTTAAACAGATTCCGTCAGCTTATGTATACGGCACTTTTAAAAAGTATCATTTGTGCTGCAGCCCGCCACGAGCCAATGCTCTCATACACGGATAGCCATTCTGTTTCAATTTTCTTTTAAACTCTCGTCCCGCCACACACACACACACACGTTGTGCAGTTTGGCAGCGCCTCCGCTGCAGTTATACCGACTGAAAGAAAGAAAAGAAAAATAATAGCATTCATAATAAAGCGACTTTTGAAGCGATCGCGTTTTCGCGCCGAAAAACAGAGTAGTGCTCGACGAAAGCTCGAGCTTTATGTATAGTACCGGTAAGACGCTTTCCTGATCAAAAAGTCCGACTAAATATTTCACGATCCACTCGCTGACGCGCACTTACATCCGCGAAACTTTCGCCGGCTGCAAACGCCGGATAATGGATTGTTCAGCCGCAACACTTTCGCGTTCGCGCAAGTTTTAAAGCTTCGCAATACTCCGCTCTGGAGAGTCATCCAATTTGAAGGAGGCCGAGATGTGACCAAGTTAGGCTGCGCTTTGTTTCGTAAGCTGGTTATCGCGGCGAAAGTCGAAGGGAGGCCGACGACTATATATAGTGTGCAGTACTATACGGATCCGTCTTCTTCGCCCTGATTATTAGCCGATAGATGCGTCGTAAAACGCCCTGCGACTGCGAGAATAAAGATGGATTTCGGACTGATATAGCCAATGGACTATTCTTCTTTTTTTCAATGCGGTTGAGGGTTTAGGGAAGCTAGGAGCTGCTTGAGTTTGTCGAGTAAGCAATTGTTACGTCAATATTATTAGAAAAAAACGCGTCTTCCTATTTACCTCACAGGTGGTGTGGAATGAATAGATCGATATCGATAAAGAAACCAATTTTACATATTGTAAAATAAAAATCAAAGATTAGTATGCAAGTTGTAAATTGTAATTGAATTTGAGGGTTGCTGAGCGAAGCGAGCAGGGGGGAACCCCCTAGTTATTATATAAAACCGTGTTACTAATAAAGTACATTCTCAGGTACACGCATCAGAATTTAAAACAATGTTTTTAGAATGCCTTTCGGCCAACTATAATAAAGTAACAATGAGATTTCGAAAAACATACCCCAAACTCACAACTGCATTCGTTAAAAAAAAGAAAATCTTTTTTTATACCGCTGCAAGTGATATTCTTTTCAAATATGATCTGCACGGTCGAATTCTGAGAGAAAAAAAACAACGAAGGCAAAAGAGCAAACATCCCTCCTCCGCAAGCAATTTGCATGATCCCAGATACACTTTCATAACGCGCATGCATGCAACCTATAAGCCATAAATGGCGGTACGTACATAGAATATCCGTATACGAAGCCCAGGCGCCTAAATTATTGCATTATGTCGTCCGCTGTTCATCCCCGCGTTGTAGATTCTGTGTAAGTACCGCAGGCTATGGTCTCGGTAATTAAAGTAGACCGGCAGAATTAATGGATCTTATTGACCGCTTGATTTACTCGAGGCTCGCTTGCCTATACCGGTTATACTCGAACAACCACAAACCCGTTTTTATCATGCTGCGGATACATCATATTATATGACACTAGCAAGCGTAAAACTCGAAGAATACAGTATTCAACGACCGCACAATAGTCATCGCTTTTGAGAAAACAAAAATTCTCTCTCGACAAAAAGTTGGTCGCTAAAGAAAAAAAAAATTCTCGCTCCTTACATATTCCGCGCAACCGCGACTCGAAGTCGAAACTTTCGAAAAACATGCGCGTGAGCTCAAACTTTCCCTTGCCATATACTGCGAACGCGAATTAACGCGGACGTGTATACGCGTTCGAATGCCGCGCGGGAAAATTTTCTCCTCGTCGAGCTTATGAAAATGCGCTCGAAAAAAAAGAAAAACAGCTCCCAACAAAAGAAAAGAACTATATAGAGCATCGCAAGGCCGTATTAGGTACAAGAGAGAGAGAAAGACTCCGAGCGAAGTGCGCACGTACGGACGATCGGAGCTGAAAATAGCGTCTCCACGAGTTAGAGCGAGCGAGCGAGTGAGTTTCTCGCGGGCGATTTAAAAGTTTCACGCTTGAATTTCTTCGTTTTATCGCGCGGCCGCTCCGCCATATAGGGAGAAGATTAGAAGAAAATTGCGCAGAGCCCTCACGAAGCCCGGGGATTGGGAGAAGCACAATAAGGAGTTGGAGAGGCTGGCGGCGCCTAAGCGACGACCCCCAAAACCACCTCGGCCGACCGTACGTATATACTCCTGCGCACTATATTATACTCGTCCGCACATGCATGTATTATCAGGGAGAAACGGCCTCTTCTTTCATGCGCTGTGCTATATCCACTTTACTTGTACGTACAGCAGCCACTGACTTTCCACTTCGTAACGCCGCGGCTCTATTCTAATTTCTTCGAGGTCTCACGTATGCGCTTCGCGCGCGTATACCTTCTATGCTATACGCTCCTCCTGTACACGCTTCATTTTGCTTTATTGACTCGGCCGAGCACGGCTTCTCGCTCTCCTTTCTTTCCTGCGCCTCTTTTTTTTTTTTGCTAATTTACCCGCTAGACGCCTACTTTTTTTGCTTCTCTATGGATGCCTACCTTGGCTTTCTTTGTCTCTGCTTTTAATTTTTGTATTTTAATTTACTTGATGGAGCTTTTATGCCGCTGCTGCTGCAGCTGTTGTCCAATTATTTTTCTTTATATTTTTTGAAAATGCACTACAATAGTACTCTGGAATTTGTAATCCGAATCATAAACGAAGCTCACTCGTTCGGATTGACGGTAACTGACAACTCTCAAAGCTGTTTCAATTTGGTGCATAAAATTGCATTTAATTAAATCAATCCAATCATCCAGTTCATTGATTAAATTGTATCCTCTTTGAACTTTCAAGCAGAAAGCCCTTCAATGCAGTCTATATTTTTCACGCTCGCAAACGATGTGCAACTCGTAAACTCTATTCTATTCGTATATTCTCACTGTCCATCAGTCTCAACGCGGCAAGAGGAAAACAAAACAGCCAGCCTACGATGCTCAGCGTCTAGAACTCCTAGCCCAGCCGTCTCGCAAGCCACCAAGTCGCGGTAGAGATCCATTTCAAGTGGCTCGATCGGCTCTCATCGGAGCAATCAGCGAACACGTGCTGCAGCTTGCCCAACGCGTTAATCCGAGGCCCAATCCCCGGTTCCGCGAGCCTGGACAGGTCCTTCCAGGAGCCCTCAAAGCCAACGGTGAGTTCATTTTTTTAATAGTAAAAATTATATACTTCTAAATACGGTTCTTAGCGGTTGATTTTCGCGCGTAGTTTTGGATTTACGAAGAGAATCGCGAGATAGGTATATTAGTTTACAGATGAAAAGAAAATTGGAAAGAGAAGCAGCCTTAAACAAATTTAATAGATTTTTAACTTGTTGGATTTGCGATTAGTGGGATATTAGATGCATAGGTATTGATTTAAAAGTACGTGGCCATGAGATTGACGGCTTAATTTAATACAGCAAAGAATTATATGCAAACAACATTCAATTAGCGGACTGAAAAATGAAAAGCGGTGAAAAAAAAATTTCTCTTTTACTCGCTTTAAATTTATTTTGTTATACAGCTTTTTTCATGAAAGCGGGGAAAAAGATTTTTCTTCTTGAATATAATAACTAAAACTTCAATACCATTACGTTATTTTCCCGGGATTTTGTGCTTCTATTCATATAAAATAAGAATTGCGCGTAAAAATTCCATCTATTTTGCTCGTTTACTATACATAGCCTAGCACTCTTGATGTCTTAAACCAGACATTTACGGCATGCTTCACGAGCTGAATATTTTCATATAAGGGAACTTATAAATTATGGCACATGCGCGTTTATACATATACATTTTTCGTTATCACGCGAGCTTTCAGCATTTCGACGTATTTTTTATTCGAAATACAGATCGATATAAAAAAGCAGCCGAGCTCACTGTTGTCTCACGATCTTTCCATTAAAATGTATCAAATATTTACCACAGCACTGAAACTGCGCAGCTGATGTGTCTTTAATTTTTTGCACCTCCAGCTTTTTATAAGTACGACTTGTACAGAAAAGTTCTCTTACTTGTCTTTTGATCCGAGCAGATTACCGGGGTGACAAATTAGCAAAATAGGGCGAAAGCCGAGAGAAGCGTAGCACAGCTTTAATTGAGGAGGTCGTATTTTCCTTGAGGATTGTTTACGCGACTAGGCGATGTGATGTTTTTTTTCTTCTTCCTTTTCGCTCGTGGATATATAGAGAGCGTCAGGGAGTTTGCAGTTTAAAGTTTCGACGCTTTCGCGGGTGAAAGTCTGTTTCACAGTTAGCTACCTTCTTTGCTGGTCTTCGCCACCTCTTCTTCTCTCTCTCTCTCTCACTTGTTCCTATATTCTTCTTTGTTTTTCATTGTTTTGCCGTGAATACTAATTAAGTACTTTTTAATCTTTGAACTCATTATGACTTGATATTCTCATCTGCATATTTACTCCGTCGTTTTTCGTTTATTTAAAGAGTTTGACTGGAGACGACAGGTACACTGATACACGAGATCTAATTAAAAAATTCTCAAAGAATACGACGATTTTGAACTGCTCTTTTAACAAAGGACTTTGGAATATATATGCGGCTGACTCAATTTTACATTAACTTTCGCGATCGAGAAGCTACTTATTCATATAATTTGCATAATTAAATTATTTAAATGCAAGATGTTGCAAGGGGGGCACTATAGCGTCGGACTTTCATTATTTGAAAAGACTACCGCGTAAAAACATGAAACTTTTACGTCGCTGATCGGATTTTAATGGTACGGGCTTCATTTCCCTTGCTGAGATGTACTCGCCGAGTTTATTGAGAAAAAATTTCTTCTCTTTTAATCCGGGAGCCACATAAAGACAGTTAAATGCGTCTTCATTTCAATATCTTTTTCATAAGCAATATTACTTCCTTTTAAAGACTTATTTCCATTCACTTTGAGTATTATATTTAAAAAGGAGGATGCCCGCCTCGAAAATGAATAAAATTCTTTAAAAGTTATTGTTGCTACTATCGGTAAATCACAATTTCGTTGTGAACTTTAATCAGAAAAAGTGCACCCAGGGGCAGCAGGATTTCCTCACTCCTAATATTAGAAGTGAGAAGCTTCACCTCCATGGAAATCGTCCCGTGGGAGTGTCGAGGAAATAGCCGTTTAATAAGTTGTTGAGTCTAAAAAATAGCTCGCGATACCCGGACAATCGAGGAACTGATGGCTTTGGAAAGTTTATAAGACTCAGAAAAGCACAGATTGTAAAAACTTTTTGCTCGTCATTTCTCACATTCACAGGAGCCTTTATATATATTACAACGGAAACGTAATTCGTCCCAAAGCTCAATTTCTCTTTTTGAACCTACTTTGAAGCTATTTGAACTTTTCAGCACTCGTCGAGGGCTACACAAAAAATATATATATATATACACATTCACGTAAAATATACAAACCCATTCACAGCGAGCGAGCGGATTCTTGAGCTGGCGAAGCCTGCCGTACGACCGCCCGGATTGCAGACCGACCTCAAAGAAGATGCCTTCAGTGTACCGCCGTTGGCCCTCAAAGCAAAGTGCAGACCGCGAATAAAGATCCTCGCGCAGCCGAAAACTCGCGGCCGCCGCGGCAAAGCTTGAGGATTTTCCCCCGGCTGCATCACGATGACGGACGTCGTCGTCCATCAGCATTAAGGAGAAGCTCTTCTGCTCTGATATGTCTTCCTGGAACTGAGTTATGTAAAATTCCCTGTGCCAGTGATAACATTTTTCCAGTCTTCATTTCTGTGATCTGCTGATTTTCTTCCGTCTCGACATTAAATAGTTTACGTGCCTGCAAACTCACTGGGCTAACATTTTATTTCGAGCAATTCGTGAATAATCGGCGGTGTAATAAAATCAAAAGCAGCACTTTGATTTTTACGCCTGGCGGTGACTTGGAATATTGTAAAATCCAATGCGATCGGAACATAAATGAATGAGGCTGGTCATTAAAATGCCTGTGAAAGGGTCTCTTATGCGTATAAAATAATGGCGCATGCGCTGGAATCGCGTTTGTATAACTCATAATTTGTGCAGACTGATTAATTATATAATGGATATGAATATGTTATTTTAAGATATAACGTATTCATTAAAAAGCTCATTTAATATGTAGATAAATTTCAATTTTCATTTCGATACTCTACTGCTCAATTATCGCTTTGAAATTTGTTGAAATATTCAAAATTCCAATAAATTGTCGAGTCTACTTACGTCATTTTCCGAGAACACTTTATTATCTTGAGTTCAATCATAATTTGGCCGTGTATGACTGAACGCGCTGAAATACGCAGAACTAGCCATCGTTAACATGTTAATAATAACGCGTGAAACTTTTCTTTGTCACGGTCCATGCAATTAGTGTTGACTAACAAACATTCTCATTAAAAACTGTCAATTACATCTTTAATTGAATTAAATTTTTCCACCGAAAGAAAATTTCAATTCTAAAACGCACTAGTAAACTCTCCGAGAAGCTCGAACGAGACTTAAACAGAATAATTAAGGTTCGAAAAATGGTAGAATCTAAAAAAGGCTTAATAGAGCCTAGTGTGAGTCAAAAAAGTTGGCAGCATTCATTTCGCCGTGCTTGATTGCCAATTAGCCTCGCGTTCTATACAACACGCGTTCGAAATCGCAAAAAAAATCTAGCCTCTCCTCTTTTTATCCCTCAAGCCCAAGCGCATTCTTCGCAAGCGTATTTATCGGGCTTCGAAAGAAGATGAAAAAAAAAAAAATAGGGGAGAGCTGTGGAAGAAGAAAGTTGTGCTCCAGCGCAGTTTTTAGCTCTCACTCTCGCGCCGATACCAACTCTCCGGCGGTTCTCTGACCCAATAACGAAAAACCACTTAAAAACTTTTATCAGCATCGCAGCTCGTCAACGTATAATAATACACTGCGGGCCAACTTTGCAATATTCCTTCGTCCCGAGCGAGTATCGACAGCTCTCGCCCGCACACACATACGCAGTATAGTAGCTTATATGCACCTATATAATAAGTATATATATATAAGCGCCAACGATTTGTACAATAAAGTGCTTTGTTTTGAAAAATTTTTCCCGGAGTCAGCCCGGTAAACAGCCCATTAATTTCCCCGCTATACGCTCGAGCGCGTATTCGAGCAAATTCTTTTATCAATGCAAAGCGTGTATAGCTATATACGTAGACATATATATATGTAAATCGATCAGCGAGTCTGGCTCGAAATAACAAACTCATTGAAAACAAAGCATTGCGGCGGGTTATATCGCAAGAAAACACGCGCGTAGCTCACAAATCACTGCTTGTTGTTTAGCGCGCACGGGGAGCTAATAAACCTCCCGAGGGCGCGATTTTAAAAGGCAAGAGCGTTTCGCGTCATGTGCAGCTTATTTGTGATCGCTAGACGGACGCTTGGATTCTTTTGGAATTCGGCCAGGCAACTTGAGGCGAACGACGCGCGGATTTAAGTATATAGTAGCAGCCCCCCCCCCCCAGCGATATAAAGCGAGAGGTGTTTTCGAATAAATGCAAGTGTTTATCGCTTCGCCGAAGGAAGTGCTATAGTCTTTTTCTTATTTGACAAAGTTGCGCAGGCGAGAAGCAATTTCACGCGTCGTCGTAGTCGCACAATATACTCCAAGTTGGACACACCTATATACTCGCATATATAGCATATAGCTAACTCGAAGTCGGTGAGTTGGAATCGCATGCAGGTCTCGTGCTAGCCACGGCAATGAATGTTCGACACGTAGCTATTCCCGAGTCCACGAAGATCATCATAGTTGGCTAACAAGCGTTTCTCAGTTTGGGAAATATATGCGGCTAAAAACGCGGGCAGACTTGCTGATTTATATAACGAGTAATATATCGAGTATACATTTTTATCGCCTCAATTAATTTCCATCCCAGGCTTGCCAAATCTCGACGAGCGAGCTAATATTGAGGCTCGTTTTATAGCTCTCGCGCAGTAGACTAAAGTGTTTCAGCGAGAGCTGCGCTGCCAGCCACTCGAGCATCAGCGAAGAATCAGAGAAAGTGGCTCGAGTAGAGAACGGGGAGGAAGCAAGGGAAAAAAGGGCGAGACAGACAGGTCGAGACGAGCTCTCTCTCTTGAGGGGGTGACCGGCTTGGCACAGGCGCCTAATCGCCTCCCTCGCGATAACCGTCTTCAGCATCATAATAGCCGTGAGTATTTTTCGAGGGAAAGGCTCTACTCATTCCAGGCAGTCTGGTCGGCAGCTTATCTTCTGCCTCGACGGCTCTTCCAGCAGCACCTCGTCGCTGATGTTGCGGAAGCCGGGGCTCAGAAACGCGCTGAATCAATTTAAACTTTTTGTCTTATCTCCCGTATATACCGGGGGCCGCGCGCGAGAGAGCGAAAAAATTGTTTGCCGTGCTGCTATATACGTGTCTGATGCTTTGAGTAGCTCTCTCTCTCTCTCGTTTGAAAAGTTGAATAATCTTGTTTCTCTCTCTTTTTTTTGTTCCTCGATGTAATGCACGCGCTTCTCAGCGAAATACCGAGAATTAAAAATTGCTCCGAATGTTTGCGTAACTTCTTATCAGCGCGAGAACTCGAGGCTTTTATATATACACAACGAGAGGAGAAACACAATTAGGAAAGAAACGCGCAGTTGGCAAAGAAATTCAATGGCGAGCAAGGAAGAGAGCTAATTAAATAAGTTCGAGAGACTAAACGCATGAAAATAATATTTGTATAACGGAAAGAGTAGCGCGATGCCTTTTTAAAGCCCTCGTTATATCGTCGAAACTTTGTTAATCAGTGTGCTCGGCGCAATAAATGCATATAGGTACATATACTCCTATAGTTCAGATTAATTAGCATGTTTAATACGTCGGCGATATTGATCCCCGACTCAATGCAGCATATTTCGGTCAAATAAGCCGCGCTCACCGAACGCTGCTGCATTAAAAACCGGATAAAAAGAATTATCCCCTCGTCGGAGGCGCGAATTATTTTTAACAGCAGTGAATAACTGCCATTCGAGCGCTGCTGCTGCAAAAAAAAAGCAGCTCCCGAGGAAGAGAACACAATGACATTTTCCCGCTCGTTCGACATATCGACTGCGCCTATCCTCCCAAAAGTCATTGACAGCCTTTCGGCCGCGCGTATCATTTAAAATTCAAATTCACGCGGGCGCGAGCGAGCGATAGCGCTTGCATTTTCCGTTAAAAAACACGCGGCGGTATATAGGCTCTATCCCGACGAATAATAATGGACCGCGAGCCGATACTATAGGATACAACAAAAGAGAGTGAGCGTTACGCAGCTGAATTTTTCACGGCTGTAACAACAGTCAACACGCACATACATACACCCGGCGAGCGTGCCGCCGACCGGAAAGACAAAGTACCGTGAATTTTTATTGAACCGAGTGAAATACGCTCGACAACGCTTTAAGGGCATTTTTTACGCCAATTGATGCTTGAATAAATTTGAAAAACGCAAAAGTGCGCGCGTGTGTGAGTTTCGACGCTTCGTTACTTTGCCGGCAATCAGAAAAATATCAACGCAATCGCGCGGAATAAAAGCTGTCTCGCTGATCCTTCTTCTTATTCTTCTTCGCGCGAGGATGAATCGTGAATTTTTGCCGATTAACGAAAGAGAGAGAGACGGAATTCGCGACCGGCATAGCTTATGCTTTTTTGGACTCTGCACAGATGCTATTTGGATTTTAGCCAGGAGGTTATACCTAAGTGTTCTTCTTTTTGGCTCATTATGGCGGGCTCTCTCTGCTTTTTCGAATTTCGTGTACAACCCAGGAAGTTTAGAGGGCGTAACGAGTGGCAGTTTACTCGTCATTATCATACAAGGACTTTATACGGAGCGTTCGACGTTTATTGTAGTTTTTCATGGAATTTTTCTTCTTTCAGTATTGTAGCATAACGTAAGGCCAGTTATTTCATAAAGAGACATAGGTACTTTTGATTACCTGTCTCATAATATGCAATTAAGCCATATCGCATGGATCGAAGTTTCATCAGAACGGCATGTTTGTATACAGTGTAGAGCGCGATGCCAATATTCTCAATGAAGTTAATGCTGCTTTGTTTAACTCTCGCGCGCACGGTTGGGACCACAAATGTTAATAATGCTCGACAAGGTATTTAATAACCCAATGAACTATAAACTACTCTCAAACGCAGTCATGGCTAACCGATTCGAATTGCGTTTAGAAATTAAGGTATGACGAAATTATGCCTAATAATACACATCAAAACGTTATATATGCACGATGACTTTTGGCAGCAATGAAAATCGAATAACTGTATATATACAAGGTGATCGGTCAACTCCCCGATTGAACTTTCGAGCTTGGCGTCTGCATTGTGTCAACGAATGAAAAAGAGTTTGAAAAGGTTAAAGCAAAAAGGCGTATCGTATTCGTACCAAAAAAACAAAACGACATTCATTCGCTGTATATTGTTTTGATTGAATGAAAGAAATTCATGGCGCGATTGTTGCGAAGGATTATTTCGAAGGATAAATAAAAAAATCGCTATCATAGATTATACGTTTTGATAAAGTAACATACGCGCGTATCGTACGCGAAAAATAAACTCGACGTAGAGTCGCAATTCTACACGAGAGGTCATGCCCGATACTGATGCGAACCATCATTCAGAGCCATGCATCAATTAGTGCGCTACAAATCCAAAATCGTAAATGCGAACTATATAAATTCCAGCTGGTATACAGTGGTATAAATCATCGCGCATATACGGTTGGGGAGCTGGAACACGGCATCAACAACGCTGTTTATTATTCCATCCAGTAAATATTGATCAAAATCAGTCCATAAAATGGCCGGCGAAAAACGAGCGAGAGCTCAACAATCCGTCTGAAAAATAATGATCGACGTAACTACTCGGAGCTAGTCGTATTATCAACTATGTAAACAGTGTATCACGAGAGCCTTGCTTTTCACGCACAAACTAACGTTAGGTATCCCAAGCACAATTTCGATAAGTCAGTTACACACCAATATACCTATATGTATAGTATCCACAGAGAGAGAGAGAGGGTAGAAGCGCGTACCGATCGCGCCGGAGAATCGGCCTTTGGGCCATAAGTCGCGTCTGTGGCAACCGCACGCGATCAAAGGGCAAAACCGTTGGCCCATTTCCCGCTGGCCAATAACTTCGGGGAATCCCCGGCGCGCTCTCCGATAGTAGCCTAACGTCGCGCCAAGTTATAACCTTAGCGGCGTACCCGTACACACACACACACACACACACAAACGCGCTCTGTATATACGTGTATAAACAGCTACAAAGAGAGAGCTGCGAACGGTTTCAAACGAGCCGGCTGCGCTTAAATCTTGCCCAAGCGGACGGCCTCGTTTAATGTACACGGATGAAAATCTGCTTCATTTTGGCGCGCCCGTTCAATTGTGCGCGTATGTTTACTCGCTATATGGTCCAAGCGTTATTGTGTGGTCAACGGTGAAGGGAGATTGGACAATTTTTGGTTGATAAGCAAACGAAGAATGATGGAAAACCTATGCAGTTGTTTAGATTATGAAAAAACATGAATTTTATAACAAATTTTAATCCTTATAAGTGATGGGAAAGTGTTAAAGTCTGACTAGTCCCCGGCTGTATCTACTGCAAAGCAAATTGATGCTAGAAATATACTTGACAACAAAAAAAGACAACTTTCTGAAAATAAATGATCGTGCGGTAACCGTGCAAAGGGGTCGAAACGGCCGATGTTTTCCATACATCGCGCCGTTTTTTTTAAGCATTAAAACTCGTGCAGCTCCCAAAGAAATAAATTCAATGCGCGTGCGCGGAAGATTATTTTTTATCAAACGTCAATGCTGCAGCGAGAATCGTAAATAATTAATTAACGCAAATAACTCGCGTTCCTATGCCCCGAGCTTGACTAATGAGAGCTTTTAATCGTCCGGAAAGGCAAACAGAATTTCCCCGCGCTCTTTTCATTTATTTGTCGACTGCGTCATGATGTTTTTTTTTTTAATTTTTCAGCCCTCTGAATCGTATGTTCAAAAGTTTCATAATTAACCGATACACGTATCCACATACAGCTCGTGAATATATATATCTGAATATCCGAGTAACAGCGAGTGCTCTCGAGACGAATTAAGCGTTAGCAATCTTGAAAATTCAATCCGCAGTATAATCTCGAAGCTCGGCACACTCAGTCAGAGTATAGGATAATATTTTCCGCCGCGCGCGGCCGCTGAGGAAATAAATCGATAATTACTGGCAGCGATCCCGGCTTGTCCAGTCGGCCAAACAAATCGATTCCCGTATAATAAGCCAACTACAACACGCCGCGCACTCAATTCGATTGCGAGAGCCGCGGCGCAACTCTGTGTAGACCTCGTATATATTACACACGTCTCATAGTTTTTCAGCAGCCGCGTGTCCGGGTAGCGGAAATAAGAAAGGAGACGTGGGCGCGTGTATATACTCGAGAGGCAGCTTTTAGCCAAAGTGAAAAATCAGCTCGGCACCGCTGCTTTCCCTTATATACCCTGGAGTGTATTTTTCTGAAAAATCTCTCTCCTCGAGTTGTGTGCGGTCCTAGAAGAAAGAGAAGGGCGCGTCAAAAACGCGACAGGCCGCACCTGCAGCCCACGCTATATACACTGTCCCTCCGATATACGTGGGCGGAATAAGCAGACCGGTTCTCTTCAAACAATTTATATTCTGGCCAACGAGCTTCTGCCTCCCCCCCTTTACCTCTTATTCTGTTACAGCGAGTTGGAGCTTACGTCGCGTGTGTGTTTCGAGGTGAGCCACCGCCGAGAGGATCGTCATCGCGGTCTATTAAAGCGACTGTCTCGATCAAACATTTCCACTGCGAAAAGACGATACAACGATATCAGAAATGAAAAAAAAAAACGGAAAGCTCTAATTCCCCGTCACGAGCCGATTTATCAATCGGTCTTTGACGCAATAGCCGCTTTTGTATCGCGAGTGTATATAACGCTTAAAAGCGTCGATGTGTGTGCGCGCAGCCGAAGAAAGGGAGGTACAATGATACTTTGTCCGTGCCCGACATATCGAGTGCTAAGCCCCCCCGAAAAAGTCATCGACGCTATATATAGGTGATTCGCACGTACGCACACACATATAATACACCCACGCAGTAGGTCGAGGCGACGCGACGCACGTGCGCGTCATTTGAAATTTAAATTCACGCCGCGCGTGATAGCGCTATTTTCGCTGAAAAACAGCGGCGCTGCGAATAATAATGCGGTGCGAAAAGTTGAGAGTCAGTTGGCGGCTTTGTGCGCTCTTTTGTCGCTTTAATTATATTATGTCGAACACTGTCGTGCCGATGACGTTATATATATATATGTTTGTGATGCTGTATATACTAATATAGGTTACGAAATAATCAAAGGCACTTATCCCGCGATTTCACAGCCGAAGAGTTCGCAGCCCTCGTATATACACTACACAGCACATCGGCTCGTTCGTCAAAGGCCTGCGCGGGTTGATCGAAGAGAGAAAAGTCATCGCACAAGCAGCATCGTCGGATCAAGGGAAGCTAAGCGATTTACAATGGCTTAATAAAAACGTTATTAAAGCCCTGCCCTAGCCGCGCGAATGAGACGACAGGCAGATTCGCTCCCACGGGATGAAAGCGAGAGACAGAACTGGAAAACGAGAGCAGCGAGAGCTTCCCCCCCGACACAATGAATTCGTCGATTACGCGAGAATTCATGGCGCGCGTAAAGCGCTCGTCGGAATACCCAGCTCGTCCTCTCTCTCTCTCTCTCTCTCTAGTTCTACTGCAGCAGTAGCGCGAGCCAGATAAGCGCCGAGGGGCACTTCTGGGTTTATTTTCCGAAGAAATTCGATTCGATTTACGCGGATGAAACAAGCGCGCTGCTCGTACCTTCTTTCCCAACCCGTCCCCGTCGTAATAAGAGAAAAAAGAGAAGAGAGAGTGAGAGAGCAGCGCCTGGAATTGCCGCTCGAGCAAACGGCTCGGAATAATAGTCCGGGATTTTCTGCCGCCGCCACGAAAGTGTATACGCGCAGCCTCGAAATCCTATACTGCCTCGGGCTGATCGCGTACGTGTGTTTGCAGCGTGTCTCTATATACCACTGTTCGACTATACTCTATATACATATATACAGCAACGCGACCGCCGACGTGCGAGATGAGACGCCGCGCGCCTATATACAGTTTTGCATCTGTCTCTCTTTTTCCGGCGCCGCGACGCCAATTATACTTCGATATATGCGAGGACTTCTTTGTTTTTACTTTTCGCTGCGTATTGCTTCGGTAGGCAAGATTTTTAAATTCAGAGCTGCCGCTGTATACTCTTGCTGATGCTGACGCGGAGCTTTTTACGTTGCATATACGTCTCACTTTCGGACGCTCGTATATCGATGCGGCCGTAGCTCTTCTCTCTCGTGAGGAGATTTATCGGAGAGAGACAAGCAAAATTTTGACCGACAGATCCAAGGGGTTTCATTAGATCGGAATCATTTAGGATGCGCGCTTATTAAAATCGCGATATATATATTTGATGAATAATATTATAAAAGTCGAGCGATTACGCATTGTTTGTATAAAGATAAAGATAAATTGGTTATTAAAATGACATTCTCATTACTGACGCGACGCGAGCGATTTGCCGATAAACGAGTAAAATGCGTACTATACAATTGAAATCTAATAAGGGCCCGGTGACCTATATTCAATCTGGCTAACGACAGGCAAACATAAATGTAAATGCGAGAGAAAATGCTCGAAATAAAATGAGGATCGCAGCTGCAGCGTGGTCGGTATAACGCGAAAACTATATAACGATCGATTATAAAAATAATTAAATCTGCGTGTTCTTCGATCGATTATATTGACCATTACGCAAGATATCCATAACACGAGCCGAATTATTAAACGAAACTACTCCGCTGCCGATTTTAATATTTTAATTTCAGTGTACGCGCATGCACCCGCGTCTATCAGAAGAATTTCATTACGGCATAATTATGCTTGCTCTCGAATTAGCGATTATTAGTTCAAATATTGTATAACGTATTTTACTATATATACTCCGTTCGCGTTATGCGATGCGGTTTTCGTCAACTTCGTTATACGACCGCGCTTGAATATTTTACCATATGCCCACTTTTGGCTGGACTCCTGAAGCGATTATCAAAATAGCTGCATCGCGAGAAAGCTCGGCTGAAATAAATTCAACAATTCTCTGATGAAAGACAGAATAAACTATACTGGAAGTAGCAGTCTCGTCGCTTACGGCGTAGTGTTTCGGGAACTTTGAAACAAAATTTCACTCTCTTGAGCTCGTGAAAGTCGTGAGAAATTTCTGAGTTCGCAAAAATAACATCGACATCATGAATCCATGCTTACGTTCGAGTGTAGTGTGTGTTGTAGTTATGTACACACTCGTATCTGGTTAATTTTAACTGTACAAATTGTACAAGGCTCAGCTTTGCCTTGAGTAATCAGTCGAAACATCATTTTTAACAGAAGAATCAATTTTCTTTCTCTTGAATTTTAATCCCCTGCAAGAAACGAATTAGAAATTTCAAAATGTTCGAGCTTCTATAAGTAGCCTGAAATGCCTTAAAACGTCAAGTGATTCAATAGCACTCGCAAGGACAGCTCTCAAGTCAAGCAAGCTATCGGATTTTCCAAAGCGGAAAAATCTCAATCCTTTCTACACACCGACAACGACTACAGTGTCTATCATCGCATCCGGTGCTCGCTGTCTCGCTTATAATCGCAAGCTCAGTCGAAATCGAATCAAAAGGAAAGCCGGCGCTCCGCAAAGGCTTCCGTCCGTCCAGCGACATTCGCTCCTCTGGGATCGGCTTCGAGATTTTGATCAGTTTCGCGCCAAGTGGATTGGTCGCGCGACCGAACTCGCTACTCTCCTCACTTATACTTGCTACGCGGATATATACGCTATATATAAATGTATAGAGGAACACACACTCCCGGTTGGACGTACCCTTTGGGACGACACAACGAACGAGAGGCTGCGCGCCTCGATTTTCCTCCTAGTCTACTGCCGTATATATATATATATATATACATATATACATAGTATGTAGGCAACTGCAGGGAGAGGGAGTTTCAAGATTCGGTCGAGCGAACTTGGTAATTCGACGGGTAAGCGTTTCATGGCTGCTGCTGCTGCTGCCGGCGGAGGAAAGGAAAGGATGCGAGATGACGAGGCGGAGCTTCACTGCTGGAGGCTAAGGACCAAGTCGTCTCTAATGGGCGAAATCGGAATGACATAATTACGGCTGAATAATAGATACGAGTTCGACGTGACGTTATTAACGCCGGGAGAAGGAATCGTTACGCGCCCCCCTCCAAGCTCGCCCTGCACTAATGACAACCTCAAGTGCGACTGAGCTATTTATTCTGCGGAGCCTCTTTTTCAGACGCTATACGTATATTCTATATATTTTAAACGCATTTTTATACCAATATTATTTCGTATGCCTTTGTGAGTCTACGGAATGTCGTGCATATATCGCAGGGAGGTATGCAAGCAATTTATGCGCGCACAAACGCAATAATTTATGCAGTCGCGTTCGTTTGGAAAATTCTGAATATTTCGGTTGAAAAGCATCGCAAAGCCGCCTTTTTGACAAAACAATAAAGCAGCCGAGAGCTTTCGGCATTTTCCGAGAAAATGCGGAATTCACGAGCTGCGGGCTACGGACATTCCTTATATATATATATATATAAGAGCCCTTTACATCAACTGACTACTACTACAATTTATTTCGTTTTACGCGCGGGGGGGGGGCACTCGTTTGTATGCGCTCTTTTTAAATTGGAATAAAAGCCCGGCGATTACTTTGCTTTTTATATTCAGGAATCGCGTCTCCGATGCTCAGATCTCCCACATTTGTCTCGCGCAAGTGGACGATATTTGTATACAACCTTATATACTCGTCCCTCGTTTGTTTTTTTTCTTCTTTAATTTATTTTGTATATAAACGTGAAATTCCCCGCTCTCGCCAATTTCCAAAAACTAATAATTCACGGCTGGCGAGCGCGCGGCGCCAATAATATATGCAAATCTTTTGTGAACCGGGACACGAGCAGCCGCACGCACATCCTGCCTGATGCTGCTATTGAAGTTGCCTTTGAATGAGCTCTCGCGGCTACGAGTTAATTACGCCTATAATTTTGTATAAATAATTAGGCTCGTTATTCGGCGGTATTTATAAGCGAGAGACAGTAGAGGGAGAAAGAGCGTGAAATGGGAAAATCCGATATTCGCCGGCCCCGAAAAGTGGACGCGTTCAAATATATATTTGAATTTCAACAAATATTATCCAGAAGGAAGAAAACAAGACGATTTCGATTTGTTTTCCGATGTGCGCGAGAGTGAAATGAATAGATTTTTAGCCAGCTCTGCTGATGCAGTATTATTTATGCATTACGCCGATATCCAGCTCGAGCCAAGAGGAAAGGTATTAAGCGGCCACGGCGCACTTTGACGCGGGAATATAATGCTAATGGAAATGAAAGAAGAAGAAGAAGAATCCAAAGGGGATGAAGCTTTTATGACTTAATTTAGCTTTGGCCGAACTTTTAAATGACCACAACTTTGTTTCAGATAGTTTCTGCGGAAAGGAACTTTTTTCCAGCCTGGAAATAAATTTCTCCTGAGTAGATTCCATGGTTCAAGTAATTTCAAATTCCGCGGCGGTCGAGAGAGAGAGAGAAGTTGCACTATATAGCAACGCGCGCGCGCGCGAGCGTAAAGAGGAGCCTCGTGATCGACGAGACAAAGCTTTTGTGTTTAACATTTTCGGCTCTATCTTTCTAGCCGCTCGGCCGAGATTTTCACGCGCGCCAGAGTAGAGCTACATTTAAATAAGCCCATTTTATATCCCGGAAAGTTTAATTAGTTCGTCCCGTGCGGAGAGTATAGCCAACTTTTCTAAAATCAAATATAATTAAGCTTCGCGCGAGTGCTGCATGCGGGAAACCGCGCACTCGATCGATCTTCTGACGCGTATATTAATAATTGACATTTATATTAAAGATGCTATATAACTTGTTGAAAAGTTCAAAATTACGAAACGTCCAATATTCTTCGGACAGCTTACTCATATTTTACGAGAGGAGCATTCAAAATTCCACTGCAAAACTTGGCTACGATACTTATTACCTGCACAGTGGATAAGGCTAATTATGCATGCATGATATATATATAATACGTTACAAGCCGGAGAGCCGTGGGGACAGAAGAGCGGTCGGTCTGTGTACACATGCACGTATATGTATAAGTAGCTGCGCATGTGACCTGAAGCGCATCAAGTTTGGTTATGCTTGTTGATTCTGCGGCCTGGAAAAGCACGCAAGGCTTTCGCCGAGGTGGAACAGAACTCGTCGTCGTAGTCCGTGAACTCGGGGAAGCCCATTGTTGCAAAGCTTCATTCTTAGGAGCTGAAGCACGCGCCGGAGACAACTTCAACGCACATAGATTACATGGCGATGCTTCGTGAGCATTATTACTTTTATTTTGATTATAAAAATCAACTTTTCTTCCGTCACTCGTAGATATTTTAGTAAGCGTTATTTGAAAACATCAAAGGCAACGAGTAAACGAGCATATCATACATTTCAATTCACAGTGCGCGAAACCTAATTTATCAGTAAAGCAGCTATGTCCAGGCTTCGCCCCTCTCGATATTAATTGAAAACAACGCGTGGAACTGCAATCGTCAATACTCAAAATTGTTCGCTTTGAAATGCCGGGGAAATGGCGAATGTCATGCAGGGCAGAAATATATAAACTGCCGGTAATGCGACAAAAGCATCGGAAAATCGTAATTCGCTTTTTCAACGCGCGGAGAGCGTGACGCGTTACCCGAGTATATATAAAATAAGCGAAAATTCATGTATAGCGTGTGTTATATATTATATAAACGAAAAGCGGAAGGACGGCCACATCTGCTACATCCACTCGGTGGCCCATCAACAACTTTATCGAAACAACGATCTCGCGCTTTAAAATTTAGTTATAATTTACGCCGCGGCCGTTATATAGCTATACACGCGCAAACTGTTGCAAAGTTTTTGAAAATCGGAAATGCAAGTTTCGATGAGGCGAAACCGCAGCTGCATACAGAGCGGAGATAATAACGATGTACACGCTCGTTTATACGGAAAATTCGAAACGACACAGTAGCCAGTCAAAAATAATGACTTTTGTCTGCGACGAATGAGAAATAATAACGTATACGCAAGAATTTCAGCAAAGTTTAAAGCTCGAACATTCTTGCTATATTGTCCAACTTCATTCCGGCGGTTAATCCGTTAATTAGAGTTCCAAAAACTCGAATCCGATGCTCCCAAAGTCGAAAAAAGCCAAGCAGCAGGAAAGTAGCGCTTTGTAAAAAAAAAGAGAGAACTCCATTCCTTGCGTCACCTCCACGCGGAACCAAGACTTTCTCTACATCGTTACATCTCTTTCTCCGGCCCTTCGTCTTAGTCACTCGTCAGGCTTCTCTCTCTCTCTCTCTCACTCTTTCGTGCGGCCTTCTGCGGCTGTCTCACTCGCGTCCGGATATCTATAAAAATGTCGCTCGTGCTTTCGAAACTTTAAATCGCCGGGGCTATTATTCCGAGGCGCTGGCAAAGCTCGCTTGCAGCCTAGAGAAAGAAGGAGAGAGAGAGAGCGGTGGCCGAAAGTTTCTCGATAAATCATCGAGTGGCGCGCGAGCTGCTGCTGCTGCTGCAGCGAGTGAACGCGGCCGAGGAAAGGCCAAGAGTTGCGGAACTAATAAATATTAATACCCCGGAGCTTGCAGAGAGAGAGGGTATAGTACTCTCTCATATATATATAATCGATCCAGCCGATTTTTACGACGCCGGTAAAATCGGTAGGAAAGCTTCTCTGTCACTGACGAGATGAGGTTTTTAGGCGCCGTCTTCTTTCTCTGTTGTCGTGTTCTATACTTGGCAGTAGCAGCCAAGCGCCGCGGTTATGAAGTAAGTTCGGCCATCGATTTTTCGAGATGCACCTCTTTGTTAAGCAGATTGCAGCCTGCGGTGTGCGTGTATACATATATAGGTATGACCACAGCAAATTCTTTCTTTTTTTTTTTTCTTTCTTTCTTGCTGGTGGCAATGTCGTCGTCGATCTGCCGCCACTGCTACTTGTTCCTCCTCCTCCTTCTTCTTCTTCTTCTTCTTCTTCTTCGCCAAGTCCTTCTTTTTTCGCTTCTTATCGGAACTTAATTTATAGGCTATACGCGAAGTTTCGCGGGGAATTTGCGAGCGCAGCGCCGAGATGCCGCTCGAGTCGCCGCATATTGTACTACACCACGATCTTATTAGGTCTTTTTTATTAGTTGCGCGCGGAGGGCCGGCTATAGAAACTCGCTGTAATTAAATGCCCAACGAGAGAGAGAGAGACGGCGAATATTGTGAAACCGTTATGCCCCGAGGCTATATTGAATCAAGACTATACTTTTCAACTGGGCTTATATATTTTTTATAGCTTTTGTAAAAATGTATCCGAATTTTACAACAGTTTTTAATTTTTGGCCAGCGTGCATTATGTGCTTGTGAAATTGAAACAAAGCAATATACGGAAGTACTCCTGATGTTGTTGGCTGCGGAAAAACATCGATAAAACGCTTGGAGCATTGGGCCAATAAAAAAGGCTTTGTACACGATATAGAGAGTTAACGAAATAATTCAAAAAGTCAACAAGTATGAACGAGCCGAAGATTATAAGCAGTAAAGTACACAGATTTGACCAAGTTTCAACAAACTGTAGATGCGATACAAAATGTAGGTAAAAACAAAACTGGCATTTTTTCCTTGCATTTATTAATCGACATTGCATTTAATGAAAAGGCCGCGCGATACGCGATCGATCAAATAAATCAAAGTGTTAATTGAAAGCCGACGTAAATGATGAATCATGCAAGCTCTTTACGCAGCATTTCAATACCTCCCAGTCTTGATGTATATAAATTTAATAAAAGTGATTGATTTCCAGCCGCACAAATCGCAATGGCCAAGAAGAAGCTGAAAAACCAGCACAAAAGCATCAAACGTCAGATAAGTAGAAAATTAGTGAAAATCTCGATATGCATATAGCTATAGCATATGATGAATAGCGCGGAGGGGTTATAAAGCCAGCAGCGTCGAAGATAAGATAATAACTCGGCCACACACGAGCGCACACTTGAATTAACGAGGGGATTCGGCCGCGGCTGTAATTCTTATTGCACAAAGAGCCGCGCGGCGACGCCCTTATAATTCCATTTCGAAAACGCGAGCCGCACCGCGGATTTTTATACATACTCCGCGCGAGAGCCAGACTTTATATGCGCGGAAAGTATGCAATTAAACGCGAGCACAATGGATCTCTCTCGACTGTGGTATTATTTTCGCAGCTTGAAATTGAATGGAGGATCATCGTCGTCGTCGGCTTCTTTTTATCTTAATAATTGCCGGCGCAGTAAGCTCCAAGTGTGAATGTCTGTGTGGAGAATTTTCAGCGTGCGATGTGTGTTCGTGGGTATAATTTCCAGTCCAGAAATTTTTGAAAATGAGAGCAACGTGTATACCAAAAGTAAGCTGCTGATTTAAGCTTGTACTGGCAGCAAACTGCAATAAACAGTCTTAATAATTCAAGGTCTCGGACTGACGCTCGTCTCTCTCTCTCTGGGAAAAATCGCGATCCAAATCCCAGCGCGACCATAACACACGAATGCGGCGACAGTAGCTCTGCGCGCACGAGCTTGCAAGCATATTAAATTGCCGTATTACGCGACAATTTGGCAGAGTACATTCTAGGTACGCGCAGAGGTATATAACGCGGGCGCGACATATTTTATGCACATGTCCACGGGAAATTCGGCCAATTAGCGGGAGCTCGCAAATTTCCTCGCGAATTATACGCCTTTTGCGCTCTTGCCCCTGCAGTGCCTTTTAAATTTTACATACATTACATACACTGAGTTGAGAGGGCTACAGCCGGCCTTAATTAGTTCGGTGTACATAGAGCTACGAGAAAGTTGTATCGAAAAAATTTCATCTTTCGTTCGGATGATTCCTTCTTTCGTCCCCTTCTCTCTGGCCTTTTTGCGTCGGTATATGCTATACTGATGGTTTTGGGAAATTGAAAATCGCGTTAATGGTGATTTTTTTCATTTCAATCACGAGGCTGACGAGGTTAACTTAATTATCACTGGAAAAGGTGGATGCTCGGAAATGAAAGTGAATATCGATATCGAGTTAACCGAATTTTCGTTCGAGGTTTTTCTTATCATTTCTTATTAGTTATTTAAGAAACTGTTTAAAAAAATAAAATATCATCGACACACCGCTCGCTCACCGTTATATAAGAAATAAATCCGAAGAGCCTGAAATTCCCAGCGAGCCTCTTTCGCAGCGCAGATTTTCATCTGTATTATTGCATGCATTTTAAGCTGAAATAAGTCGAAGATTGGAAAACTGTAGAAAAGCGGGAAAAGAATTTTAAAGATGCAAATATATCGAATGAGGTATATAAGGTATGTGCTGCAGGAGGTATCAACTTCCAGGAGGTAGGAAATTGAAAAAGAACGCTTTAATCTGATAATCTCGTTCGATCGGTATGACATTTTTTCCAGGCAGTATTATATACGCGAAATAGTATATATCTATATTGAATATGATGCCTCCCGCGTATATATTTCACTTATTTAATATCGGATCAAATACGTGCGTGAAAAAAGATATTTGCGAATAAAAGTTGCAAAGTGCACTTATCAAAGACGAGTTATATACACATACAGCACAATGGATCGCGATATTTACGCGCAGCGATATCTGCTTTGCAAAAACAAATTTCAGCTCGATTACGAATCCGCCGGATTGCGAAATCATTTGTATGTTTTGTTGCGAGTTTTTCGTGAACGATACCACTGCAGCAGTGGCAGCTAATTTATGAACGCACTGACTGTAATTTATGAGCAGCCCGACTTCAATTTTAAATTACTCGCTCGTTTATCAGTAATATTTGCGAGAGAGAGAGAGAGCCCTTTTGATCAAGTGTGCGTGTTATGTGTTTCGCTGTTTTTTTTCAACATTATTATTGCGCATATATCAATGGAACGACGCGATTCCATTTTTAATCTCCGTAAAGCTGTAAAATCAGTAGTAAGAGTACGCGTGGCGTCAGCCGCTCGTTTCGCAAATGCATTCCAGGAACGTCTTTCCATCAGCGCGTATTGTAGAGGCAACAACGAGTGCATGTCTGAAAAATCAAAAGACGACGTTACGGTCGTTTACCGCATGGAAAAATTAGCCAACTCGCTTATGAAAAGACAGTCTTCTGCTAGACGAAGCGTTACGCACTCATTTCCGGGAATGTCCATCGAGTGTTAACTAGCGAATTAAAATCCTTAAGCTTCTGCAGGAGGACGAGGCGAAAATGTTTGCGCGATACACAGCTGCAGCCGTTCTCGCGGCAGCCTTTTCTCCCTCACTTAGTTCGCTTCCCTCTTTCTCCGTCCGCTATATACTCCGGTACTCGCGCTACTTTTAACTTCTTTTTATGACTCGGTGGCGCCTCTCTTCTACTCCTTCTTTTTTTTTCGTCGCTCTGCACGAGAAACTCGAGGAGAAAGAGACGATCGAGCTGCCTTCGCTTTTCGATAAGAGACTTGGCGCGATTACTTTTAAATTTGTTTAGCGCCGGGCACCGGGAGTCCGAGAGAGAGATAGGAAAATTAAAAAGTTCGCCGGGATTTGTCGAGGCTTTGTTAGCCTGCTTGATTGAGTTTCACGGGCCACATTATCATCGTTGTCGGGATAATAAGAATATAGAAACTTGCAGCAGCGCTTATCGTTTACAGGAGAATTTTTTCCCCTGCGAGATGCTCGCTCGTCCATATTGTCAGTTGGAAAACAAGAAGCTATCGCGAGCGATAAAGACAACGAGGTAAAGTCGTTGGCTGGCGTGAAAAAGAGATAAGCTGACTGGCGGTCGCATCTGTCGAGCACAGGACTGCAAAAAAAAACTTCTCTGACGCTGTCTCCGAGTGTTGTGTGGAGCTGGGCGCAGAGGACGAAGACTAGGTTTGATTGAAATCGAGGAGTCGTCGTCGGTTTGCTCTGGAAAAAAAGTCGATCGGGAGAATGCAACCCTTTGAAATCCTGTTAAGGGCTTCGAGCGTATTGACTTCGAGACTATATATACACTACTGATTTATTTACAATGCTTGCGGAAACTAACACGTCGCGCTGCGTATAATAATTATATAGGCGACAAAAAGAAACTTGAAAATTTCCCCGATACATTTCCAATAGCTACCCTCCTTAATTAACACTGTCCATCCGCGCCTTGCACGCCTCGTCGCGCACGCCTATATACCTCTCCGCTATTTTCGCGCAAAAAAAAATAGAGGGGAAAAAAATACTCCACGCCCAGCATAGCCCAGAATAAAATCCACGAGGTGAAATCACGCGCGTCTGCATGAAAGGCCTTGCAATAGAAAGCTGCAGCACAGAAGAAGCAGAGGAAGAAAAGTTTCACGCGCGCTTGCGACGATTTCTTGTTTCTTGTTTAGAGCGTTCGAGCGCGACAGGTTCGACTTTTAAAATTTGCCTGCTGCGACGTGTGCGTGCAGCCGACAGCGGCGACCTCGTTCCCCGGGAGCGTAAAGCCAATGCCGATACTCATTACCATGTAAATTATTCGCGGCGCGCGCCCTCCTCTCCATTGAAAGGCGAATGTGTGTGGGTATATGTATATACGTTCTGCTCTCGAGGTTCGCCGTGAGAGGAAATGCAGCGACGCTATTTCGATCCGACGTACGCGAGGCTTTTCTCTTTTTGCAGCCGCAGCTCGTGCGGAGCGACGCAAAGAAGATGTAAGCTTGCTGATTGACTCGAGCGAGAGGCGCCGAACGATTCGTTTAATGCAGGCCGTCGGAAATCGAAATGCCGCGGAAGTTGGTTTTACGGGATGAAGCGCCAATGCGATTTCAATGAAGTGGGTGGAGTCGATCTGTGTGTGCAGGCCGATTTTACTGTACTGACTGTATGTGTATATGAGCGAATAGCCTGATGGAGAAAGTCTAAGGGAAAACGTTATTGATGTTGAGGAAAAGTATACGGAAAAGAGACGCACGTGTACTGAGGCTTCCTACTGAGGAGACTCGAATGCGCTTACGCTACGGTAGCAATATGTACGAAAGTATTGAAATATTTTTTAAAATTTATGAAAAGAATGAAGTTTTGTCTTTGATGATACTACGCTACAAAAAACATGAAAAAGATGCACACACAGATCGCAATGAGGGAAAAAAGAAAAGTGTCCATATATACGACTGCTCTTTTTTCTCCATGATGAGACTTACGCAGAGTATATTCTACATTAATTCGCTCTCCAACATCACTCAATACTACACCCTCCAATAAAAAATCCATCCAATTCACCAGTAGCTCACGCATCAATCACCGATACAAGCTTCGAGCATTTTTTATTACAAACAGCGATTATAGCCTCGGAAACTTCCGTATACACGCCCAAAGGCATTATTCCACAACGATGTATATAGGTATACACGCGCAGCTTGACGAGGTGGCCGTCACGATTTAACGGAGTCGTAATTAAATTTCGTCTTCCTCGGACGTGCCTGCACAGCCGGAGCTCACGCAGCTTTCAAACTGACGCTGCAGTAGTCGGAGGGAGTTATCGACAGCAATCTGTTCGCGTGTCTATCTCCGGGAGTATAGTAGTCCGGCGCAGCGATCACCGATATATATAACGCCACGTCGATTCGGAAAAAAAAAAAGATCGAGGCTCGAGTGCTGTGAAAAAATTCGGAAGTAAATTAAGTAAGGTGCGCTGCAGGAGATTAATTGATTGATCGATTGCTTGCTGTGTTATTCGCGAGCATCTCTTACATTAAAGCGCCGTGCATTAATCAAGATATAGCAAGAAATTAATCCTTGGCGTCTGGTTATAGCTAATTTTCTTTGGAATTTACGGCGTATATTTTCGGGTAGAACACGATACGACCATTGTCGGGATAATTGCGCCGAGTAATTCACTCAACCGCGAGGAGGGGGGGACAGCTGCTTTTTAACTCTCGCCCTCGTTCGCATTATAATTCAAGCTCGCGACACCGGGAAAAAGCTTGATTTTTAAACGCGCGCGCGCGGTTTGTGAAAATAAAATCTGCTGGCTTTTTAAAAGAGTTTCGTGCCAGCTATATGACGCCGAGTTTGTTCGCGATACTTTTAAAAGGTTTCGATTTTTCACTTATTTTCAAACTCATTTGAAAGGGCCTGGAATTCAATGCAACCGCCGAATAAAAAGCTCGGTGGGAAAAATTTCGGCGAGAATTTAATGAAATGAAAAGTCAATGGAAAGAGCTCCCGCGAAGAAACAAAGGGCCGCGGGTGACAGAGGCAAAGCAGAAATAAAGGCGAAATTAAGAGAAAGAATCCTTTCCGTCGACGACAAATGAGTATCGTAGAAAAAGAAGCGCCGCGAATGGAAACAAAATTGCCGCGCGCCGGATTAACGATCTTATATTTCGATCCCTCCTCGTGTACAGTCGACCTACTTCTTGATGGCTGATGCACCAAAGACGCTTTTATACTCTACACTTTTTGTCTCCTTTGCTTTCGCGGTTAATTATATGTGCGTGCGATTGTGTTCTAGGAAACGAGGACTTGCAGGAATCTACAAGTGCGTCTTTCCCGATAGAAGACGATTATTTCGCTTCGTTGCGGCTTGTTGACTCGCTATATACTTGACGAAAGGGACGACTCGCTATTCCGAGATTCTCTTTCTTCACGTCGACTTTCAGACTTCGCGGTATAACAACGGATATGATATATATTATGATTGAGGAGAAAGTCTTTGAATAAAGGGAGAAACTTGCCGCTATGACGGCGGAATAGAAACAAACCTATTTACTTTTTTATGGGCACAAAAGCCGTCGTAAATCAGGCAGAAGATATAGATACAACAACGTATACGTCAGAGAAGATCGTATTTCTCCGAGCACCGCGCGGGGCGCAATGGTTTCATCTCTTCCGCAATTACCGTCCAGCGGAAAATGAAGAAGCTAACTTTTCCCTCAGAAATACACAGATCTATACTTTCTCGAAATGCGAATAAGAGTAGAACAATACGAGGCAAAGTTCGAAAAAAAAGTATAATATAACCGCGTATTCTTTTCCGTCGCTACTGAAGAATCGAGACTAATATAACGTGTTATCGCTCCGTATATACCGGCCGGAGCTGAGTATATAAAAAGTGCACAGGCGATTTTGGACGGAGTAAATTAAACGCGGCAACTTTTATTGCGGAGAGCAGCGAGGGACATGAATTATACGCGTCTCTCGGCTCTGGAGCGGCGTTTTGAGCTGAAAAAATTAAAGCCGTTACGCGGCTGCGGCCTCGAGCGCGTATATATCTGTGTAAACTTTTTTATTCACTTCCATTAGGTTTCTTGGAACGCTATAAGTATTTTAATTATTTCATAACAGCGTAGCTCTCGCGCGCGAGGATAAAAGGACTTTTTATTCGACGTCATAACTTTGATGAAAAAAAATTTGCCCCCTACTACTATATACATGTATATACATACAGCTGACGAGACAAACAGGAAGCGACTATATATACGATGCCGGTTATTACAGCTATAAAATCGCTAGCTCGCGCACTTGTTTTCTATAAATTAAAACCGTGGGAACGATATATATTATATATATATATTCTGTATTGGACAAAAGCTGCGCTTAATCGGTCGAGAGCGCGAGTATAGCCCGCGGAATAGAAACAATGCGCCGCGCGTTAATCTTTTTCTGCTGAAAATAATCGTTTTGGCGCGCGCCAAAACGATTATATTTAAATTTCGCTTCGCACGGCAAGCTGAACAAAGCGTCGAATATAATTTCAAAGCTCTCCACGGCTATATCCATCATCCGGCGATTGAAAACAATGGTATATGAGGCGATAAAAAAAAAGTTATTAAACAATAATACCTCCGGTGTTTTTTACCGGTGTGCCATTCGAATAAAATACAAACTCGTTATAAAGCTGTGTGTGACAAAAAGGGCCGAATGAAATTCAAATTTTTCAAATTGCCATACACGCGCGCGATGGATTGGAGCTTGACGTAATCTCGCGCTATACTGGCCGAAATTTATCAACCTGTTGCAGCCTGACATTTTGATTTCGCTGTGAGCATCAAAGGATACATACATATAGTAATGACTGGAAAAAAAAATGTTGCATACTCGCTCTGGTGCTGCGTACAAATAGACTATACGACGTATTTTTCGAGCGGAATAGTACTGAAGCGTCCAGTCACGATCGGCTAGAAAAAAAAAAAGAAACAAGGCGAAAGACAGAACAGAGCCATTTCAATCATAGAGGTGAATATCGTCGCGCGGTCGAAAAAAAGGCTGCGGCGGCAGCAAAGTGAATTCTGACGAGCAGAGGCCGAAAATAGCAAACGGAAGCGGGGGAATGGCCGAACGAGAGAAAGATAGAGCCTCAGGAATCCATTACGATCCTTATTTAATTTAACGTATACGCGAGCGAATTTCCACTCCTTCAGCCGCGCTACCTATATATATATAGTGCATATATCCAGTATTTGTGCTCACCGCGCCGCGAAATAAAACGGATAAGCCGTCACGTCCGAAAGCCAATCCACGATCGGCGACAAAACAATAAATATAAAAATGACGCTCGGGAGAGCGAAAAAAGTACCGGAGAGAGAGAGAGAGAGAGAGAGTGGGATATGAGAAAAAAGGCAGAGCAGCAGTGGGAAAGAGAACAATGGATATTTCGGGCTTTGGAAAATAATGGCGAGGAAGGTCGTCGCAAGAGGAGGGAAAAAATGATCGCGTGGGAGGTGAGCTCGCTCGCGTCCGTCTCGCGACGATCAATCATTTTCGTGCCGGATCTGACGTCAGGCTACTGCGATTTTGCCGAGCTAGATAACGCATTCGTCTTTGTCAGACTGAGATCCTACTTCGCTGTGCTTTTGCAGACACAGAGATGCGCTGGCTCTCTCTCTCTCTCTCTCGATGAAATTACTGTGAAAACATTCGTGTACGACTTCTCTCCTTCGTATGTACATATTTCCGATTTTATGCCCTTTTTATACGTGGTTTTCCCGTACATTACATACTCGAGCTTTGCCTAATCTTGCAATCGAAGAAGAAACAATCGAAGACAACGACGCGAGAATCGTCCCAAACGCTCGCCCCTACGAGACACGTCATCATAAATATAGTCTTCTTTGTAAACATGTCCCTCCCCTAATGCACTCGGAAAAGTGCGTATATGTATAAGAGAAAAGCACTTGCCGAGACATAATTATCAGCTTATGCTTTCCGCCCACGTAATTCTATTATTCTTTTATTCAAGAAAGATTGCTGCCGACATATGCTCATCCGAAGCGAAGCGTTTATCATTCGTCCGAAATAAATCGGTTCGACCAAACAACGACGTCTCTGTTTCCCAGCACGCTACATCTGGATTTTCATTTTTCAATCTGCGTCCTCCTCTTCGGCCTCAAGTTTTCCTCGCTGACTTTTTCCCTTTCCAGATGAGAGCCTATAAGTAATATTGCGGCACACGCAACACAGAGCCTTCGAAAGCTCAACGATTAATTCTGGCTTTGACGACGTCGAGGTGAATCCTATATATATATAGCGGCTGTTATGAATGTATGCATGTCGAATGGTCCATTTTTTTTTCTAAGAGCCCTAGAGGGGGAGAAAGATTTTTCTCGTAATAAAGAGGCAAAATGATCCTATCTTTCGAGATAAGTGTCGGTTAATTTATTTTATTTTCCCCCCCGAGCGAAAGCTAGCGCGGGAAATATGCGCATTTGTTTCGTTGGCTCCGATCAGCGGACGAAAGGGGAGCTGATTCTCGGTGGCCCGGGGATCTGGCACCAGCTGAGGTATACCCGCCGGGAAAGGCGCGTGTGTGTGTGAAAATGTATTATTTCTTCAAGGTTGGCTGAACTTTTAGGAAACTATACTGTTATAAAAACGAAAATTCTTTTCTATACAGAACAATATCTCTCTATATATATAATACGCATTATTATATTAGCACCGGCATTTATTGCGAAAATCCATCTGCTCGTATTCGTATATAAATCAAATCGTATATCATAATGTGTAATGCATAATTAAATCAGCAACAATCACGGAGCCTCGAGTAATTTTCATAAATTTCAATCAATCAGATTAAACGATGTTGAATTCACTCTTCGATAATAATACACGGATACAAATTTCGAAACAACGAAATTCCGTAACAAAAGAAAAATGTTAATTTTCTTCATTATATATATAACGCGAGTGCAATGAATCGAGCAGCCATCAAGAGGGAAACGCTTTGAATCGTCGCACCTGACGGTGAGCCCGATGGTACACCCTCTCGTAAAAGGCGTCCTCTGCCCCCGCGGCTACACCAGTGCGAAATCACGCATGTGGCCGCAAATCGAACGCTCGGAAAATCATCTCATTCAGCAGCGTCGTTCGAATTTCAATATTTTCACGTCGCATTTGAAATCAACGAGCCGCTGATGCCGTCAGTTCGACCGGATCGTTCGTGACGTAAAAAGCTTTTCAGAGAAACGGGAGCTACTGCCGAGCGTGAGGCGACGAACGAGAGTTTATTTTATGATCAATCGTGTGCGAGCTTTTAATTTTTTTCTTTTTTTTTCAGATTGAAATGCTGAGAGCTTTGCGACTGCAGTCTATACATGATGCTGCATTTTTTTTCGGGGAATCAAAAGAAAGGGGTGGGATTACATCGCTGCATGTGCGTTTTTCCGAAAAAGATTTTGTTTTCATGTGTTCCGAGAATTTAAAATCGAGAAAGGAACTGGTTTGGTTGTATAGCTGCAATATTACTACGAAATTCATTTCATGGCTATTTTTCGTTTATTCGTCGCAGTATACCTAGTTCTATACTTGTATACGATGGCATCAGCCGATGAGTTTTCTATAACTAACTTCTGACACTGTTACCATATCAGATGGATAAATAAAGTATTATATAAAATTTAAAACTAAATTTCGACGAACGGATACTTATGCAAAATGTTAAAACAGTTAGGAATATTATTTTTTTATATATTTCTATGTGCGACGGACCCAGAATTCCTCATGCAAATAAACGTGTCTATCACATAATTCCAGACGATCGAAGAAATTAGTTTCGATCAACGTTGATAATAATAAACGTTCTACGAGCGAATGGCTTAAAGTCAGCGATAACTCTCATCAATATAAAAGAGATGCTAACCCATTGAGTGCGCCTGCTCTCGCGAAAGCATTTTAAAACAATTAAAACTTTTTCATGCATAGCAAGGTGAGCAGTCTTTTAACGCCGAGCAGCAAATTAATTGAGATTAATGGTCGCCACCACGTAGAATCTCAGTTCGTTTACACAGCCCCACACACACAGACACACTACTCGCGCATAAAAAACAGCCTCGGCCAAGTGAGATCAATTATGCGCGCCGGTACGCCGTTGATGCGAACAATATGTTCTAGCAAGTATACTCGAAAATTAATGGGCTAACGCCATTTCTTGATTCGTTTCAAGCAGGAACGCGCGTAAACTCATTAAAGTCGATTTCATAACTCGAATAACAGCAGTTCACTGGCGCAAATCCCGAGAATAACAGAAAATTCGGCGCACGCGCGTCCGGCACGTCCGCAAAAATGATGAAAATACGTCAAGGAAATCACAGGAGCTTTCTTTCCTCGCACCGTATATACTCAAAAGAAGCCAAAAAAAAAAAAGCGCCGACACTTCGATTGTCCGCGCCATCGCCTCCGATTCCCAAGGATCCATCAACGCAAAGAGCCAATAATTTCGCGGGGGACATAACTATGTCCTTGTCGAACTTTCGCCGACTGTTCCTCTCCGGGGAATCGAGTCCGGAAGTCGCATCAGACTTGGGAGAACGCGAGGATTAAGGAGGGGTTATTGGGGGAAGAGGTGGCAGTTCGCGGATAAAAAGCGCGCGAAAATGGACGGAGTTGGATATTCGAAAAGACATGTCGACTGTGTATGTGTGTGTGTGTGTGGAGAAAACGAAAGGAAAATCAGAGATATACGAGTGCACGGACTGACTGCGATGGATCACGATGCGTTTTGCGAATGCCTGAGAGGAGTTATGATGCTCTTTCGTACTGGAATTCGATGGTTTGAATGTTGATTTGTATAGGATTTTACTCTCTGCGCTTTTTTGCTTTATTTTAGCGCGCAGGCGAGGAAAAATACTCTGCGGAGCTTTTTCCGGCTTCTCTTGCTATACACTGCGTTGTCGAATAATATTATTCAGAATTATTTTAATTTTTCTCGTACAAATAAATACGCCGAATAAACAGGATAGCAATGATGTTATCAATCGACATTCATTGAAACGCAGCGCGCGCAAGAAAAAGACGACAACGCATATAGTATATACGGAAAAGGGAATATACGAACGGATGAAAATGATGTATGAGACAAAGCAATGCAAAAAACAAGGCGCAAAAAAGCTCGCTCGCGCGAGAATCAGGTATAGGAAAAATAAGAAGAACCAGACGAGCGAAATGAAAAGGAAGCGAAGCAAAAAAAAGAGAGAATAAGGCGCGGCCAGACTCCGCGCAATGGGCGAGAATATGAAGGAGCGAAAAAAAAAAAGTAGGCGATCGCGAGAAAAGCTCGTGTATACTGCTGTGGAAAGACGCGCGCGCGAGATAAGCAAGAAATCGCGCGCGCGCAAAAAAAAAACATATACGCGTGCGCTATGCGAAATGAAAGTAAAAAGGACGAGTGGGATTCTCTTGCTTCTTTTTTTTTCCTCTCCCGCGGGGTGGAGGAGAACAATCTGACGGCGAGCAGTAAAATGAAGGCGGGGGCTTAGGACCGGTAAAAGATTTATATATCTTCGCAAGGCGTGAGTATAGGGGATTTCGAAAAAAAAGAAAAAAAGAGAGAGAGCGCATTATAGTGGCGCCGACGTTCTCGGCTATATATGCAGCCTATATACACAACGGAGTATAGTCTTTTTTTCCAATTCTGACGAAGAAACAATTCGCGAATCGAGGAAATACTTCAATCCAAGAACACGCAGGTGGCTGTGTATAAGGACAAGGTATGTACCAAACGTCGAAGCGTCAAAAAACGTGACAGCATAGAACCGACGCGACGCACTTGAAAAAAGCTGGATGACAGAGAGAAATAAGAGCGAAATAGAGCAACGACGCGATGTTGACAACAGAGCATCAGCCGTCTATAAAATATCCCGAGGCATCCCAACGAGAACATCACAGCTACACCTACACAACACGACTCCCCTCTTCGTAAAAAAAAAAAAGAACTCACATCGCTCGGAGGAAAAATCCAGCCGTCCCTCGAAAATTCAGCGAAAAATTTCCGGGAAAAAAATAGCTCTGTATGCTGTATGTATATAAAAAGTGATACGAGAGAGAGAGAGAGAGCCGGAGGCTGGAATTTCAAAACCGCTTTCCGCGCGCGCCGGAATAAAAGCTTCAAAGGACATGGCACGCAGCACAAGCCAACAGAGAGAAATAGCAAAGAAAAAGGAGGCCGAGAGCGACGTACGACTTAGCGGCGCGCGAAAATAAAGATAAATGGTGGCAGCGCGTCTCTGCAGCGCGCGAATTGAATGCCGAGTTTTAAGCGCCGATAGATCAGCGTTAGCTGATTGCGAATTACACCCTGGCGGTGGCGGCCTTTTGTTTTCCCGGTGTATACTTACACTGGCCGCGTTTGAAACGCTCGAGAGAAAACTTCGAACGTGTGAAATCCCCGTGATTTTAGCGCGACGTTTCAATTTTAATTAAAACGATAAAGCACCACTATAGCTAGAGGACGAAGGGTATCAAAGTCGATGTTTGCTCGGCTATACGGGACACTGCGAGAAAGGGAGAAGGAACGTGATTCGGATGTCTCGCCGTGGGATTTCTTTTTAAGACGGATTGTGAAGGCTCTTATATATATATATATATATTGGCCGTGATCGAAACGAGAGAGACGCCTCGACCTCGTCTTCCTTTTCCGGCGGCGAGCTGCTATCGATTAATTAAGATAGATTTCGAGGGAGGGATATTCCCTCGAACGCGGGGCGGTTATATATTAGGCTTATATATTATATATTACGAAGAAAACTCGGAGCGCGTGTAGGTGAAACGTTTTGACTTGCGGATGCACATATACGAGAATAAGCCAACGTTCATTCGTATAAACGAGCTAAAATTTGTCCACAAACGCTGCAGGTACGTAAGCCGACTGTATTTAATAAATGTTGACCTAATTTGGCATCCATCAGTCAATCTCGTATACACACTTGAAATCAAACGACGACTTCCGCTTCATCGCCGTCGGGAGAGTCGGCTTTTTGATCAGAGCAAAATTGCTTCTATAGTATAACGTTAGGCCTATAAGAGCGATGCGCAAAGTATATTTCATCGATTATATCATCGTCGGTTACTCAATCGCCGCCACGGATTAATTGGCTCGACTTTCCCTCGATATATAATGTATGATGACTGATGCCCGAGACTCTCTCTCTCTCTCTCTCTCTCTCTCTATTATATACGATCCAACTTTTCACAAACTGTACTTACAACCGTCGGGACGAAATTTATTTCGACGTCTCGATAAGCCGAGAAATGTTGCCGACTCGTTCGGTTATTGTATACCTATATTCATAATTTAAATATATCTCTAAAAAGAGCGACGACGCGAGCAATAACGGCCATCAATGTCGCCTACTCTGATAAAATGGAAAGTATAATAACAGCTTCGGCTTTTTATTGGCCTCTCGGAATTTTCAATTTCCGCATACTTGCCCCGCTCAGTTCTGAAAACTTTAAATATATATATATAACGCGCGAATCAATCTCTCGCGTAAAAAGTAGCATCAGCTTCTACGTCATATTATAAACCGACGACGAAATTCGCGGAATTAATACCGGGGCAGTGAGAAAAAAAAAGCCAAGCCGTCCCAACTTTTGCTGCAGTAGTGTGTGACTTTAGGCGCCCGAGGCCCAGCGCAGGCATTCCTCCAGGTGCTCGGAAAACACACACACACACACGTGGTATAGTGTTAGTGCTTATGCGCGGCCGCCGCTGCAAGAATGATATATGCATGGCATTTTGTGTCCCGAGGCGACGCGCAAGTTTATACACACTCCGCGAGAGAGGGAGTCCCGTAAAAGAGGGCAAATATTAGCGAGAGGCTGACCTCAACTTTTCCTACGATTCCGGCTTTTTCACGTATTTATTATACGCCTTTTGCGCGTGACCCTTTTTTTCGCGCAAGCTCCTTCGATTTTTCCGCGCGGTTGAAAAGTCCCGGAGCAGCTCTATATATACAGAGGTGTTTTTTTATCGCGGAAAATATGCAGCGAGTAAGATGTAGAAGCGTATTTTTCTCTGGGTGTGTGTATATATATATATATGTATAGAAGCTCGGATTGTGGAATTATTCTCCCTTTTTTGCGCGTCTTCTTTATAAATATGCATCCGCGGGAGATTCCTTCGCGCTGCGACGACGCGGAGCAACCTGTTGAGAGTTTTTTATTCAATTTCGCGCGCACTGTTGCCAGGGGAAAATCATCAAACGGAGTCACTCTCGCGATGAGCTATACCCCGGTTTGTTGTCTGCTATATGGATATGCGTGTGGATTTCCGAGTACATATACTTGTTCAAGCGGAGAGAATAAGCAGGCAATTGATTGCAAGTCTTCTGGGAAGAGGTTTATTGTGTATTGGAGTGTGTGCCCGCTGGATTTATTTTTGTAGTCTGTAGGTTTGAATGATAAGGAAAAAGTCGGTTCCTTTACTTGCTTATTTTCGCGCTTGTTCATTTGATTAACCCGAACAACGAGAGTTAGAATAAATTCAAAAATTCAGCTATTTTTCAAGAATAAAATGCGACCTCGAGAAAGCTCTCCGCACACAGGTATAGCCTCTCAGCAAAAGAAGAAAATGAGAAAGATTCCGACAGGAGCTGTCCTGAATATAATAAATCTCGAGAAAGGTGAGTATATATAAGATTGACCCATTTTCAGCTGGTTACTAGCTAATAGTTGCCTAAAGCTGTCAAGCAACGTTCGACTTCGTGCGGATACAAAACTGACATAAGCTAATCAACAAAATCGCATTACACAACTCATCAACGCAAGCTCCGAGAGCAGTATAAGTAGATTAAAGTCATAACCATCTCTTTAGCCTCCCATATACTCTCAAGGCTGCACACATAACGTAAACGACCGAAGCAGCTTTTACTTATCCCAGCATCAGAAAAGAAGAAAGAACAAACACACTTGTCAGCGTGGTCTATTTGTACCTATAACTATATAGTATATATCAAGTGGCGCAAGCGGCTCGTGAAACTAATACGAGCCGAGATAGTCTCGAAGTACAGAAGCACAGTGTATTTAAAACTTTGCTCCATAGCTCAGGCTAAAGCCCGCGGATCAGAAGTCGAGCCCAGCTTGTTTGTTTACCTCTCGGTCAGTATACGTGTGTGTGTATAGTCGACGTCTGGAACGGATAAATTGGAACACAACACGACGATGCACCTCATTCGTTTTAGAATAGAGAATCCAAGTAAGAATCGTCCCCCCACTTATACATAACCGCACGTTCACTCAATGAGCTGGCAGCCGTCCGTGTAATTTCATTGAAAAATTTTCATCCCTCTCGCAGACAAACTAACTCTTCTCTTGCGCTCCTCCCGGATTTCCTTTCATCAGCGTAGCATAAGTAATTCGCGAGAGGAAAGTTACGTTGAAAAGCGGAGCAAGTCCATTGGAATTACGCAATCATCTCTGGAAAGCCGACGACGACGATGACGAACGAAATTCGCGGATGCAGCAATCATCTCTCGGCTGTATAAGACGTTGAGTGCAGGGCACAAAGCGCTAAAGAGTTTACGAGTATATACTATCTAACTTTATACTCTCTCGTGAGCTAATTTTATATTCCCAGTTAATTTTTCCACGGCTTTGTTCAGCCGCTACGGATCCATTCGTCGGAAGGCCAGCAGGAAACTCTCTCTCTCGACAATTTTCTTTCGCCGTGTGACGCTATCTGTTTTCTCTCTCTTGTCGTTGTGATGTCGGTATATAGGAGGGTATAAGTATAGTCTTTGGGATTACGAGCGGTTTTGTGTATATTGTCTTTTATCTCGGCGAGAAGAGGAGGAGGTGCGTCGTTGTCTCTCTCTCTCTCTGTCTCGGAGAGGAATCGTAAAAAAATTTCCTTTCTACCTCGGCGGCGGGGGCTGCAAATCAGATTACCCGACGCTTTTTATCCGATGGCCTAGTTAACCATGCAAATATGGCTCTGCTTTATCTTTTTAATACTTTTTTGTCCGCGAGAGCATCAGATATTGAATAAGCTGCAGCTTTCGCTATGTACTGATGATACACTGCTGGAAAGCGATATACCTTTGCGGGACACAATATTGAATGAAATATCGCTAATTAGCCGAAATCCTCGAACGAGTCGATTGAATAAAGCAAAGCTCCGAATAAGCTTTTTTCGTCTCCCGCATAATACAAAGCTCACTTTCTCTTTGGTCTCTCTCTACTCGTACTTCCGAAAAGCTGGAGCTATATATATATAGAAGACATCCTTATCAGGCCGTGTCGCGCGAGATAATTATCTGGCAAGATCAAAGTCTCGTTCTCGCCGGCCATTAGCTCTCGGGGAGGCTGCAGAGCAGCTCGACTTTTCTCGTCAGCGTTCGCGCGCCATTCGTTTCATTTCCTTTCGCTGGCTGCTGCTGCTGCTGCTGCTGCTGCTGCCGTTTTCGTCGACAATTTATGTGACGGCCTCGGCTCGCGCGCCACTGCGAAACTTTTGCCATCAAAACCTTCACTTCTCGCCCGTGTTTCTCCCTCTCTCACTCACTCACTTTCTGCTGCACGTATATATATATATATATGTATACAAAGCTCGCGTGTGTGTGTGTTAGTTCCGCTAGTTTCTCGCAAGCTTCTCTCTCCCCCGTCTTTATTCTTTTTGCGCGCGGACTCCTTCACCTGCGAGTTTCCCGCTCTCCTCCTCCTTCTTTCTCTCTCTCTTCGATGGTGTCATTTTCCCTCCAGCATCAGAGAGGCGCTAACTTCTCGCAAAGAAGTGTAGCCTCTCTCTCTCTCTCTTACTGCTGGCAAGTCGAAAGACATAACGCGAAATGAGAGATGAAGATTATCGAGCGCTCCCCCCGGGCGAAGCCGCCGCCGGCAACTTGTCGACTACTACCAGCTCTCTCTCTCTCTCTTTCTTATTTCTTTTCCTCGCTCTTCGTGTGTGTTGCGGCCCGGAATGTGCGATTTCTTCTCGCGATTTTTCTTCCTGAAATATCGGATATACTTTTCGTCGCGCGCCACAGCGAGGAAGAGAAATGAAATAACGACTCGCGGTTATACGGATTTGTCAGCTGCGTCGGTATGTATATGTATATAGGGCTTTTGGAAAGTCGTGGGCGGAGAAATTTTCGGATAATTAGGAATTTATGTTCACTGCGTTTAACTGCTTATTACGGCACAAAGAGCAAACTTCGTAAATTGGCATTGCGCTTTCTCCATATAGCGCCAAGCTGCAGTTCCTGGAACTTTGACTTTCGTCGTCGTCGTCGTCGTCGTCGTTGTTGTACTTGTACTTGTTGTTGTTGTTGTTGTTAGCTCCGCCCGCTTTGTCGCGGCGATTTTTCGCGCGACGCTTTATTATATCCTCTAATTGGTCCCAGCAGTGCAAGCTCTTTCGCGTTTAATAATCGTTCTCTTGCACTGAATTATCGCGTGTTTAGGATTTATAGTTTTTACCGCGGCACTGCTGCTGTAGGAGCGACGTGTAATTAAGCATGTTTTCAGCTTGAAATTCAATGGAATGCGGCTGATTGTTGATTGAATTTCCCGCGCTAGCGCTTTCATATTTAAGCTCGTGTTTGCGCGCGCGCGGGCTATATGAACGAGAGAGAGAGAGAGAGCTTACAAGTAATATGCGCTGATTGCAGCTGCCCGCGGAGTTGTGCTTCGCGCTATTTTTCTGAATAATTAATGTGGAAAGGGGCTGTTTTCCCCCGCTCAGTGTATAGGCTGTGTGGAACATATTCCCTGCGCTTACCTCGTTATACTAATTTTAGTAATGGTAATTGCTCGTACGCGCACGCCTTGTTTGCGCCGCATGGAAAACTCTTTGAAGCCCAGAGACCAGCTATGTGTATACATTAATATATTCGTATTCAAAATTTTGTCAAAGCTATATAAATATATATATATATACGATCATTTGATTTGGCTTCTCGCGCAAATTTAACAATTATTTATCGAGCGAATTTTCCGTCGTTCATTATCGCATTAATCAAACCTGAGAGAGACGCAGGATGTTCACAACGCGCATCAGCCTAAAAAAGTAGCCCTTTCGGCTCCCGGAAATTAATCACGAGTGCAGTATAGCAA
>UCOJ01000692.1:0-73928 GCA_900474305.1 Cecidostiba fungosa
GCATAAAATCGCGTAATTTTATAAATACGAGAAAAACTGGAGAATAACCCGTCAAGATTTCTACCAGGGATAGGATGCATGTTGATTGTAATGTAATTTTAAATACACGTTGTTTATCTTGCATAAATATGAAAACAAGAAATTAGAATGGTAAATTTTATTGATTTCTTTTATCATAATACTCTTCATGAGAATCATAATAAAGAATCTTCACAGTTGATAATAATTTACAATTTATACCGTGCAACCCGGTTGCATTTATTGAAATTACGTAACATACATGTCTCCATTTAATTAAATAAATATAATTGATCACCCGATAAAATCGATTACTCATTTATGAATTTATGGTGACTACATCAGACAAGTTGAGTCTAAAAAAAATGTTTACCCACTATTTTCGTACATCCGAAAATCTTGAATAATATACTCATCAGCATAATATCAGCTGCCTGAAATCTTTTGCGCGAAACCGCCAAAAACACATATAGAATGCGTGTCCTTATTTGTTTTCATACACACACGCACGTGCAATGGCTCCGCCAAAAACTGTAAAACTTCCTAATTTGCATACTAAAAAGGTCGCTAATATACCGCGTAGAAGAAGAAGCGAAAATGGACGGTTCGCGAGATTCTCTCGGCTCTGCCCTACGGCTAGATTCGTCTCCTTTTTTCTCAGGTTTTCGTGTGATTCTGCAAAAGAGCCTTGACCTTGACCTAAAGAGAAGCGCGACTACGACGAACTTGGAATCGAAGATGATTTCTAAAACGCGCAATTTCGGAGACTAGATGTTCGGGTTTTCTGACTTTATCTCACACGCACGTCATTAATTATATTACGGCTTATGGAAATGGAAGAGGTCGTAAATAGTTTTTCAGATGGGATATGCTGAATTTTTGGAGAATACTGAGCGCAAAGGGGAGATTAATCGATGACAGAATAATAGCTTCGATGAATAGTGATGAGTCGATTGGGAATTAGCATTTCTCTTTCTCTCGAAAGGTCAGAAGCGTCGATCGTGATTGTCTATTTACAGTCGATGAAGAGAGTGAGAAAATACTGACGACGGTTTAGTTGAATAAGTATACTTTGTCACTTGGCAAAGTTTTGTTCAATCCGTTATTGCGTGTAAGAATTCTCGCGTTCTTTAAAAAATATTTGTAATAACTGCAGGATGACTCAATGCATCATAACGCTAAACTGAACATGCGACGACTGGCAGTAACGAATGCGAAATATTCTATCAAAAAGTAAGCAGAAAGTCGTGTTCTATCAGCGTTTCGACAGTCGCAGGAGAGCGACTGGAGATATTTCTCCCGCGGTATATGACTGTCGATCCTCTAATTAACGAGAAATGTTCCTTGACAGCTGGATCGGCAGCAGCAGCAACAACTTTATAAGAGAAATTTTATATTATCGGGAATATTCCAGGCCGTATCTGAAATATCGACGAACTTATCGCGTCGTTTGCAATTTAATTAAGATTTAACTTCTTGTGCGCCAAGATCTGAAGTTCGTTTCTTTTGTTAGCTATTAAAATGATTTCAATTCATAAAAAAATCAATTTTTCAATTAAGTAGCATATTTATATTATCATAAAAGAACGTGTATTTTATCGGCTACAAAAAATAATAAAAGCAATCTCTTATTGTTTGAAAAGAATATACTTAACTTGGAATCAAAATGTAAAAAAGAAAAGACGTGTTGAATCAGGTTTTAAAAGTTACAGCGATTATCCGCACTCGTGCCGAGACGATTGTATTATGAAAAATCATAAAAAATAAGAAGAGATTATATTCCTTTTGTAAATTGTACATCACTCGACCAATTATCTCGCAGAATTAAATGAATTTATCTGCAACTCGGTAGGGGTCGTTGTCGACGATTCTCGTCTCCCAAGTATCGATTTTTAACGGCGCTAATTAGCTTTCGGTAAACTTCTTCTTCCTTCTTTCAGCTTTTATTCATCTTTTTTTGCCTCGAACGCGACAGAGGGTGCAGAAGATCGCATACTTAACCGACTATAAGTCCCCCCGCCAGAAGCACGCGAAAATTCATTAATTCGCACTCTCTCTCTTATTTCCGACGAGTTAATTAGAGTTTTGCGGTAGTGGCGGAACGTCGAGCGCATAAAGGCAGTCGTAGATTTTAGATGGAGATGAGCCGAGTTTTTTTCTTGCGGGCAAGATTCAAGTTTGATTTTATTTTGTTTTTCGAGGCGCAATTTATTCAAAGTTAATTGAATGAAGGAGAAAAGAGAAAAATCTAACTGCATCAGTGCAAGGATGGTGGAAAAAAGTTATCTCGTTCGTTGAATTTTTTTTTTTCTGTTGGTTGTGTTTAAGGAAAAAAAATGAACAATAATATAGATTATGCTTATAAGTTGGATTATGCAATAAATGCTGCAGACAAAACGTTTTTATACTCGTCTTCTGCACCGCTCATTTTCTTGACAATGACGAAACATTAGTCAATACGGATATTTACGCTGCAGTCGCGTTATTAGTGGATGTAACTAACCGTGTCCTAATTTAAAACAAAAGTTCATCATAAAATGAAACACCGCACAGCACTTTCCTCTTGAAATTGTAGTATATCTTTCAAAAATAAATTATCTTTTTAAACCTACTACACATATAGCTTTATACCACCTGCTTCCAATTAAAATCTCAAGCATCAATATTCGAAATAATAATTTTCCAACAAAACATCATTTCAGCCTCTCCAAAACAAAAGAGCTCACTGCAATACTGAAACAGCCGCAGATAGTCTCTCAAAAACGAGTCACCATCATACCACTCGCTCTCCGCAGCAATATCTCCAATATAACCCGTCAGATTGCACCCGAACGAGAGGTTCACACAGGCAGGGATGGATGAATCACTCTATATCTCGATGCATCGCTGACGTCACGGAAAACGACGAGGAGATAGAGGGAAAAAGGCAGGAGACAGACGAGAGGAAGCTCGCGCGAGGGTAATTATGCAGATCGAGATCGAGATAGGATGCGGTGTATTGTGTGCGCCGTTGAGTGACGCGCTGTCGAGCTTCATGGATATGGATATCATCTAAAGGGTTGAGGAAAATGCTTTGCAGCAGTTGGATTTGGTGTTGTTTGATTGGATAGGATTAGTGTCTTGATTTTATACCTGTGGAAAATTGTATCTAATGATGTTGATGCAGATTACGTATAGATATTGTTTGCGCAGACGTCAGCAGGTTCGAGTAAAATTTATAATTTACAATAGAATGTAATAATCCGTATATTAGCTTGTTCTGGAAGTGATTTAAAAAAACAATGCATAAGTGGTTGTAATCGTTTGTAGAAATTAGACGTAAGCGCAAGTCATGAGTAAACAGTGTTTCAAGTGATATGGCTATCACGTGTGTGGGGATCAAATGGACCTACGTTCAAATTACTGAACTTTTAATTAATTATAAAAAATTGTAACGCTGTTACCGCGAAATACTTTATTTAGCTATACTATATGTAAAATAGAAAAAAAGATCAAAGATGTTTTCAATATCACGTCTGTTCACTATTGTAGAGTAAAATTTAATTTGGTTCATCATATTTTTTATCGCAAATTTTCAGTTTTTAATCACGCTTTTCCGGGTATTTTTCATTATTATACTGCTCTTTTAATCAAATCTTTTAGTCAAATATTAATTAAATCAACTGCGATTTTTACGTTATAAAGGAAATTCATAAAATTCAGCTAGAAACGAAATTAAATTCCAACGAAATTGAGCATAACATTCAGCACGTACTACATGTGTACGTAAAGAACAATAAGCCAGCTCGTATTCCGCCTCACAAACTGCATCCACATCCGTCTGTTTTAAATATACACCTCGAATCCAATCTAAATCGCGATAGCTATACAATTCGGTACGGCGTAAACTAAAGACTCTCGAAAAGGAAAATAACGAAATCCCTTTTACAAAGGCAAAAAGCTCGGGAAAATCACACTCGGTCCAATCGCCATCCCTCTGTCACTGGATTTACACTAAATAAGAGCCATATACACACGCCTAGGGCATCAGGAAAGTCATAAAAGGACGGATTGGAACTACGGATTTCGCTCGGCTGACTTTGATGTTTTTCACGGGAGAAAGTAGAAAACGAAACGATGCTGTAGGTATCGAGGATCCGTGATAATAATGCGCCTCGAGAGGCAATAAACGACTGTCTCAGACGACAAGGTAAACCAACAACGAGTTCTAATTTCGTCTTGTGAATTATGGCTGCTGTGGTTGCGACTACTATCTCTCCGCGGGCTGTTCGAGAAGGAGATTTAGCTGCTCCTAATATACCTAGTGATTTAAATTTAGACTTGCTCGTATGTACCTAAGTGTCAACTTCGACTTGAATTTGCATGTTTACAATGTAAAGGTTATTTCGAATGAAGAAATCCTGAAAAGTACTAAGAGAGCGTGCAATAAAAGTAAATTGCCAGAACAACAATCGCAATACTAATAAGGAAAATTTTAATCAAAATCTTTTGTCATAAATATGTTTCGTAGTAGTAAAACAATGGCTTTAAATAAGAAAATCCGTATCACTTGATTCTACCCAACGAACAAACAATTCCATCTCTCCGCGCATCATGAAATTCAATACGCAATCAAATCCCCACAACTTTACACGCGAGCACAGTCTATAAAAAAAAATACCAAAAAGAAACAAACAACACGCGCCCAAATTCGTCGCGAGTCTATATCGCCGTTGCACAACAACCGCATCGCGAGGATATAATCCGCGAACGCACCAAGCATCGACAAAACAATGGGCTTTCGCAAATCCGATCGCTCTTTTTTCGCTTACAGAGTGCGTTACTCGTTTAATCGCCTCTGCATACCTAGTCGTTTCCTAGAAAGCCGCGGAATTCTATCTAGGCTATGGCTTTTGTCGTCTGCGCACGCGTCCTTTGATTGGATTACATTGGAAATTGACGAATATGGTAGAAGCGAAGGACTTTTGTTTTCGGGAGGATAGGAATTTTTTTTTTTTCGACTTGTTTGCGACGCTAACTGTAAGAGAGGACATTCTGTTCGCCGCGGAGAGAACGAGGGAAAAGTTTTGTAATTATTTGAGTTTTTGATGAGCCTTGCGCGATGTGAAGATAGGAGCTCGAAAGTCTGAAGGAGCGCAAATATTTTTTGATTGCGTTATGTTGAAAAAGTTGTGTACGAGCGTCGAGTACAGTTTGTAGTTTATACACGTCAACAATAATGAAATTCTATTAACAACTCGCTTTGCCTTTTCGCGAATTTATCAAAAGCTACTTGTAATTTCTGTATAATTTTCGCAACGAAATGATGACAAAAAATCTAAATCATGACACTTGTAATTAGCGCAACTTCCGAGAACCGGTGTAAACCGGCTAAATCTAAAAAAAAATGCTCAACATTAATATAGAAGCATCATCATCGACTCAGCAAACGACAGTAATAACTCTCGGAGAGAGAGGAAATGTGTCTCGCGGACTCAATAAAATCGGCACGGGCAATTTCCACGTCGAAATTCCCTGATTTACACCGTGCGCTATCTTCGGCGCGTGCTCCCGGCCACACACGTACTTACACGAAAGATTTTTATATATACTTCGGGATGAGTATAATTGCGTGTATGGATGTATGGATGCGGATACACGTTGAAAAATGGGAGCTGATGGACAATTTGTGTATTGCGCAACGATAAATCAATTATAAAAGTTATTACGGGTGTAAAAATGTACGTGTAACTGAATTATGAGTTATGATGTTGGGGGTGACGATTTTTACGAGATGCGTGAAATCAGCCTTGTCACGAATTCAGTTATTTTGAGCATCATCGGAGGCTATCAATCAGTCGACTGCTTGATAGAATCGAGCAAAAAAAGTTTACTTCAAGCCTGTACAATTAGCTGCAGGGCAATCTGCAGAAAGTGTGCATGTAAGTACGCAGAAAGCATGCAAAGAGATACATAATAATAACTACAATACATGTATACAGAATATGCTATTTTTTTTGTAAGAAATCTTTTCGCATTAAAACTGGCTTCAAATATTTTCGACGAAGTGCGCAATAATAAAGTGAATAAAAATTATGCGTAAAAGCACTTGCGTTGATATTATTGGAGCACATATTATTTGAACCAAAAATAACGAATGTAAATTGTTTCCTCAAGATCGAAAACTTGTTTCATGTATAAACTTTTTTTTTATTGTTATTAATTTTTTCAAAAATTTTGATTGCGTTTGCATTGACTATAAGAGCAAAGTTCAGAATCATTTCTGCTGGAGACTTATTAATGATGCTTTTTACAGTATTCATAATAACCAAAGCTATTCCCCTTAAAAGAATCCATTGACGCTTAGACTATACTTTGTTGAGTTTAGCTTAAAAATAAATAAAAGATGAATTCTATTGGGATAAAAGAAAGGAAAAACCTGCTCGACTGAACCTTTATTATTAAAACTACGACTCAGTATGGCGCGGAATAGTAAATTGAAAACTTTTAAGGACTACTGTACTTTCTATATAAAGTACAATACATGGAAAGTGTCATGGCTGACGTTCTAAATATTCAAAGATTCCATTAATGGCCAGTGTACTAAATTATCAAAAAGCTTATTACGAAAATGTGCACTATTCCAACAGAACCAAAACAAATAATATCTACCTCGTAAAAACAATTCAAGCTTTCTATACGTAACCCTCATCCTAAAATCCTCGTCTCATCCGCACGGAAATTTCCACTTTTCAGCCTCTATATAGCAGCACGTCTCTCTCACTCGCGAACACATGCAAATACAATCCCGACACGGCTTGCGCGCGAAGGCGAGAATCTCTCTTTCTTGAGATGCTCCATGAATATAAGACGCGAGTCGAATTCTCGAGTCAAATCCCAATACCTATATATACTTCCACACCGATCGCTGAAGATATAGGTAACTATTTATGCGCAACGCAGAACGAGTCCTGATGTGTCTTCTCGCGATATATCCCAAGTAGGCCATGGTTCTCCTCGTAAGGACGCGCTTATATAGGTATATATGTATAGATGATTGGGGACTTGGGGTATCGAGAGAAAGACATGTATATATAAGTCGTGTTCTATTTGCCTGCGCGCGCGTGAGCTTGCGCAAGGAGGTCCGTGCAGCGACAGAGCGTCACGCGTTCACCACCTGTGCGATAAAATATAGATATATATATGGTATACACACCATACGACTGCTTTCTTTTGCAAACTCTGTATCAAATATGTTAAGAATTAAAATAAATTACAATTCAATATAGGAGCCAAAGAAAAATTGTTTCATCTTATCAACTACACTAGACACGACATTAAACTAAAACGAATCGCGAGTTCACTGTCCGATACGCGCTCGCTCGCAGCAAACACATCCGAATGCCTTTTCTCTTTCTCTCTCATTCTGTCTATTCGTGTGTTTATTAAAATAAATCGACGCGCGACAATCTCTCGCGATAACGCGCGAAACTTCCCTAATGTGCTTGTAAACATCAGAGCCTCTCTCGACGACTCAAAAATATCATTAACTCACACATATAAGTACACGTACTCCCGTGTAATTTATACTCCAAATTTCGCGCGATGACATGGTTTTAGGCAACTCGAGGCACAATCTTTGCAATTATTTAACGACTTTTTTTTTTGCCCGCAGGAAGCGAGGCGCGAAATTCAAGCGGCGCCGAAGACGCTGCGAGAACATAATTGCCGGTCTTGTAATTACGCGGACAAAACAACGTCGCCGAGAGCGACTCTCCTCGTTGTGTTTGGCGAATTGAGATGTGTCGCGCACTAGACACGGCTCTTGAAAAATTATGACGAGTAGTATAATATAGTTGAAGCGGGGAAAAACGTGACTCGTAAAGACGTCCATTAGCTAGCGTTGGCTATTTTTTCTTTTCTTGCTTCGTTGACGGTAAATTTTCTGTTGTGTTTTATTTTTTAACATATATATACACAACCGCGAGAGCTTTGGTTTCGAGGAAATTCATTAAATTATTGGTCATCGCATAATACCACTGAATTATTCTCATTTCGAGCGAGCTAATTGCTCATGCGTGATTGTAATTATTTCAAAANATAATTTTACTCGCGCATTTTTATATATAATTTATATAACGCAAATAAGACTGTCAATTACAATTTGCAAACGTGTGCACGCGTAAAGTATAAGCGCTACGAAATAAACGATAGTCTGTATATGTATAAAAGCCAATCCTTTATCGCAATCAATCCGGAAAGTTATAGCCTCATACGCCGCCGGAGTTTTGAGTGCCAGCCTCAGATGCAGTAGTACAGCTCTAAAAAAAAAGTCGCGGTCGCGCTACGAGCTGATAAGCCAATTGGTATTCAAAGTTAGCGATTCGCAACGTCGAGCAACGAAACGCGTTTGTTACTGCAGATTCCCGATAAACCGGAGCACGAATCGCCTTTGGCTGTATATGCGATTTTATATACCGAACGAAAATTTTGTGCGAGAGGACCGTAAGCTTGATTTTTTATTGACATCAAAGTGTATAATAGGCTTTTATTGAAGTATTTGAATTTAACGAGGAGAAAATTTTGGTAGCTCGATTTTTGGAAATAAACTCAGCTTTTATACGAAAAATGTTCGTCGATGCATTTACTTAAATGAAGAGAAAAATATTCATTCATGTTTACGTAAATATTACTCAATTTAATTCCAATAATTCATCAGCGAACATACATGCAGGTATACAGCCCTGACTGACTGAATAAAATAACCATATAGCGATATAGCATTGTATTATTAAAGGCCGTAAGCAAATTCGCACATTAGTCGTGGGCAGCGAGCGTCAAAGTACATAACAATGAAAATCCGCACAGCGACTGCTTGCATTATCGCGCAGTTGATTATATATACAATGGCCCGTGAGCGCGTTAATGAAGGGTAAAAACCGATATGAAAACAAACATTGAGAATATGGACTGTTCTGCCGCTGGGAAATGTTTGTACTCAAGGCGCCCCGTGTGAAGAGAGGGGGGACAAGTGCGATGTTTTTGTAAATAAAGTGTCCTTTGTGTATTATAAGTATACTTACTCACTCGTCATCCGCTTTAAATTCTCTGCTCGATCATCTGTCAGCGGTCATCGAATCCTCATTGTATATCTCTACACAACGTTTGCAATCCATAAAATAGCGAGGTTTTTTTTACTGCATACGACCTTTCTTTTTCTATACTTTTGCAGCTCAGCTCAACGAGTGTTTTCGTATTCTCGAGGATACAGTTTTGCTAGTATTGGTGACTGGATAATTTCTTTTTCGGCGTAAACACGTTTACGAATCTGACACGACGCCCGTAAAAAACTATTACAGTATCTTGGAGATATATTAAAATCGTTTTATGGTGAGCTCGATGTAACGTTGTAACTTGTATACATATAACGTTGAAGAAAATGTATACGTTTTCGTTTCCAAGCAAAAAAAGCAACTAAAGTGTATAGAGCTTGAGACTGTGTGTAGAAACGATAAAGTCGTTAAAGAAGATATATGACTCACTAGCAAAAATAGAGAATACAACAATCGGAGAGAAATAAAATTCACTTCTGATGTATCATTACAAGTAACAGATATACACAATGCACACTGAGAAAATTTTTAAAGTGAAATTCACTGTAAGGTAAGTAAACCGTTGGACGTCGAAACCGTCACTGTTTACATTATACACCCTTCTTTTATAACCTCACTTTACACAAAAATCACCTCCTCGCCCAATTCATTCGTTACACACTGTCGTCTTCGATCACTGTCGAGATGCACAACCGATTTCTCACGCGCGACGCTGTTGAAGAAAATAAATTACTCGTATGTATGTATTAAGGTATACACGTATACAAACTTTTCTTTCGAGGAACAATATATGTATCAGCAAGACAGAGGCCGCGTTATGCTCTCTCGAGAGAGAAAGAGAGCAAACTGAACTTACGAGTTCGACGGCTCTCTATATATATTTATAATGTCAAGATTTTGTGTATGTACTATATCACGGTCGAGTATAGGACGATGTATAATCGTATTATAGATGTGAGTTTATGGAGCGTATGCGTCGCGTGTATAATTGGAAGAAAATGGAAAGGTGCTCCGATGATTGGCCGATCGACTTGGCATTTTCGTCACGCTTTCGTGCTTTTCCGCACATGACTATAGACACTGCTCGGGTTCTCTTTTTCGCGCGCAGATTTGATTGTTCGACAATAGTTTTTTTGTTATTTATGCTAAAAATATTATGAATCTTTATTTTTTCACAGTTATTAATATTTTTTTTAACGAGGAATTAGCGCTATTTATTAATCACACAAAATATTTTTTTGTTTATTTATTCATTTTCGAAATTTAGCTTTTATTTATTAATTCTTATGATGTATTTATTTATGTTAAATTATGTATAACATTCAAGGTTTAATTTTAAAATTTCCAGACAAGCCACCTGCTGGAATTCTCCAGAGAGAACATGTTATTTTCTCTACCGATAACAGGTATTCTCTACTTTACCGATAATCGTTAAGACACACAGCTGGCGACATCTGTCTGATCTGCATAGTGCAGAGCTGGAGGGCGGCGGGGTGGGGGGAAGAGCAGTCTGTCCGCAGTCGGTCAATCCTCAGTCTATACCTCCAACCTCCACCTTTGGCATACCTATATATATTACGCTGTTTGTGAGGTTATGTTATTATCTGTTCGTGACGTTTGTGTTTACACTGCGATCTGCATCGTAGAGTGAAGGAGTGAACAGCGTGAGAGTGCAGTAACGACACGAAAATAGTGTAAATATATAAACAAAATGACCCGCCACGCAAGAAATTGTACGGCTGGAGCAGTTTATACTTACCACGAGAAGAAAAAAGATGCAGCAGCGTCGGGATATGGTACAAACAGCCAGAGAGTTGGAAAGGACTCTTTGAGGGACTTTGACTGTTGTTGTTTGTCTTTGCAGCCTTGCAGAAACCCTTTAATAACGTAAGTTTGGCTTAGAAATTTCGAATTTTACTTGTATTACTTGCATTTGATACAAATGTATTGATCTGTGATTTCTTTATAGGAAGGATGGTTACTTGTTCGACAAGGAGGCCATACTCGAGTACATTTTAGCTAAAAAGAAAGAGTATGCGAGAAAATTGAAAGAATATGAAAAGCAAAAAAAGAAGCAAGAGGTCAGTTGAGTGTTTCTAAATGTATTATTTATTAGTCTACTGCTATAATTCTTTCTATTGATAATATTTTTAATGCAGGAAAGTTCTCAAGAGCAGACTGCTAACGAAGAGCTGGAAAAGTTACAAAATTTCCTCAAAGGAGAGAAAACCATTGTCTTCAAGAAAACCGCAAAGCAAGAAGAAGAGGCTGCTGGATCATCCGTTTCGAATATGAGCAATGGGCGAGACAAGCAGTTACCCAGTTTCTGGATACCATCGAAAACACCTGAATCTAAGGAAATAATTTTGCAGAAACCAGATAAAAATATATACTGCCCAGTAAGTGGGAAAATTCTTAAAATGAAAGATCTCTTACCTATCAAATTCACCGAAGTGAATGATCCCGATGATAAGAAAGCACTGATTGTCAAAACAGCTCGATACATGTGTCCAATCACTCATGATGTATTGAGTAATAGTACTCCGTGTGCAGTTATTAGGACCACGTAAGTTTCAATAGTTCGATCCTCACATAATTTATTCCACCAGAAACATTTTTCTGATATTATTCTTTTGCATTGTAGTGGTGATGTGGTAACGATGGAATGTGTAGAAAAGCTCATAAAAAAGGACTGGATCTATCCCTTGGATAACTCAAAACTGACAGAAGATGACATCATTCCTCTGCAAAGGGTAATTAAAATAACTTTTATGATTGAAATTGATGAAAAATGATATATAAAATACAAGATGTTTAAAAATAATTTTAAATATTTTAGGGAGGCACAGGATATTCAGCAGCAAACGTTGATTTACAAGGAAAACACGAGAGACCAGTTTTACAAGCATAACTTACTTTTAATGAATATTTAGGTAATATTCATGAATGATATTAATTACGTTCTAGGTAAAGAAAGAATCAGTTACGTGCTTTAGATTTTTAATTAATCATGTTCATAACTGCAATTAGATTCAGATTTAAGTACCTAAAAGTTTTTTCTCAAAATAATGCACATAACGTTTAACAAGTGACTATCCTGAAATGTATAAATGTTTCATCTTATATAGTAATTGTTGGACAAATTTGTAAAGATATACTAAATATAAATATTTCAAATATGACAAAAGAAGTTTGTAATTAACACCATACTTTTATAATATCTACTTTTTTTCAGTTTTGTGTCCGAGGAAACGTTAAAGGATGGAAAGTTATTATTTTTGTTTTATCTCGAATTAGTTTCGAAATAAGAAATGACGTTGATAATTCATCGATTGTGAGTGAACAGATTTACATGCAACGTGTTTAGACACAGACTGCTGAAGTTGATAGTTTCTCACGTAAATAGATACCCTTATTCTCTTAATGAAAACTCAAAAATATCAACTCATTCAAATTCAATGCCAATAACGAGCTTTAATTTTTAAATTTAAATTACAGTACCAACTTTACATCTTTGTCATCGCTAACACCCACACAAGTGAAAATACAGTCATTCGATCAGACGCCGCACCTCGCCTTTAACGCAAGCTCTCCCGCCAGTACAAAGCTTATCCGTAAGGTGCTGCCACCGTATAGGAACATGCCGCAACTGCAACACGCGTGTGCATCGCTCGGTATGCAAGACGACTCGCATTTTTTTTCTCTCTTCAATGCATACACCACTATCACAAACACACACGCTCGTCCGTTTAGCTCTCGTCTCTGCTTTGCGCGCGCGTGAGCAGTCGTCGTACGTGTGCTTCTTCCTCGAGACGTGCGCTCTCCCGTTCGAGTTTATAACATTCTCGTGTTCTTCATATATATACATAAAGAATAATTTTTCGCTTCTGAAGAGTCTTATCGTACACAATAGAAAAAGGTGCTGTATATACTATCGCATCAGTGCGAGAGAAGCCACGCGCGTGCCGCGTATGTTACATGTGCATCACACACAGTGCTTCGAATGTATAGTATAATAATACACACATATTGTTATTTTTCACCAAAGGATCGTTCGCAGCGACATCGTCGTCGGAGCGATGAGAATCGGCGACCTGTTGCGCCTTCTCCTGTTCTGAACGTGAGTGTGCCTTGTCGGCTATATATGATACGCATCGAGGCGCATTTTTTATTTTTTGCTATTTATCTATGCGAAAGAGCTGATAGTAGCGCTGAGTGTATATGTATGGTAATGAGCGCTCGATGTATATGTATGTCAGGGGACTTTGCAAAGCGCGAACTTGTGCCGAGCTTTCGACGATATATCGTTCAATTGTTTGGATGTTTTCGTCGTCTATGTAGAAATATAGTAACAGCCTTGAGTTAACTTTGAAATCGGATCAAGGGTGAGACGATTTTTCCTGATGTGTATCGTATCGAAGAGCCTTCGTTGTCGATTGTCGTCGGATCGTACCGCCGGTAGAACTTTTTATTTTCGCTTTTTTTTCCTCGTTCGAGAAGAAAAAAAATAATAGTCTCTCGTACGATGGTATTTTCGCTGTGAAATAACAGCGCTGCCGTAAGTGCATTACATTTTTATAAACGCGCGGCGCATGGCTCACGATTTGTCATCGAATTTTTTGTATCATCTTCATCCTCACCGGTGAAATTTCTTTGCGCGTACAAGCTTAGCACTATAGGGAATCCGTATAACGTCGTCGGGAAAATCGAACGACCAAGTCGCCGGTGCTGCTGATGGACGCGATATTCCGCTGTAGTAGCGGAGATTTCGAATGGTGTCAGTGAGTTTTTCGTGTTCGTCGAAGTCTCCTGTAGCTGATAGAGATTTCTCTGTTTAATAATTGAAAAAAAATCGCTGCTAGCGATTTATATACGCGAAACTCCCTCAGCGTTTTAAATCTGATTACTGGCGCTTGTAAAGTCGTGGTATCAAATAAATATAGTCGATAAAAAAAACGATGACGACGGTATTTGCGATGCTCTTAGTAGCGGCTTGAAAATTTACGTCGATTAAAATAAATGTTACCTTTTTAAATGCAAACTTTGAACGCTCTCGGATTACATAATAACGTCGCAAATGCACACAGGTTTTTGCAAAATTCAAAGGAAACGGCAAATTTTTCCAGTACATATACAAGTATTATTGTTTTCGAATGCGTTGTATACATGTGTCGAATCTTCTCGTATGTTGTACATGTATCGAGACTCGTTGAAAAAAAAAAAAAAACAGAAATACGTGTGTGCGATTCGTCTAACTTTCTCTGAATCTCGGTTTCTCACTGCACGTGAAGTTGAAGTCAATGTCACTATACATGCCCGGCCATACACACGGCTCGTCTCGTTTTTCGCGCGTGTCTGCATTTTCTGGACGATGATGTCGACGCGCGGAGACTTTAGTATCTATTGCGCCGTTTTATCGTCTTTCGGTGTGGTTCATTGAATTATATTTTTTCTAACATAATATTACGTGGTCGGCGAAATAGCCGTTTGTTTTTCTACCTACACATTTCTTTTTTCTCCGTTTTTTATTGTAAACTTTTTTTGTGATTAAAACAATTTTAGACGATTGAATATCGACTATTGGATCTGCAAATCTGCAAATCGAAATTCCGTTAAAATTTGAAATCCACAAATCAGTGTACATCAGTATAGAAAACTTTGCTTTGCTCCTATCTCTCGGAAGATCGGCCAATCGTGTGTGTATAATAATTTTCCGCGCGTGTTCAATCCGCGTATATTATAGTGCGAGTATTAGATAAGTAAAGTTTCGTATGGTGTAGGAGCTGCATATAACGAATACAGAGTTAGATCAAGATACTATAGGTCGAATGCGGTTATCGCCTTTCGACGAACGATGCGATTTTCGTCTATGGATACACAGATTGAAATGTGTGAATCGTGGCTGATAATAGGGTTCGATATGCTGCCTTTTTATCCTTGGAAATTAATAGATTTAAAATCTGCAGACGAAACGGGAACGCGATTTTTATGTAACTTTATTTAAATGGATACTGACATAATCTTTGGAAAAAGAAATGGCTGCTTTAATAATGGAAGGTTGAATGAATTAGTACGACACAGCAGAGTACGCTATTGTAATCTGTATCGTCACTCTTGCGATACAAATTTTATCGATTATCATACGATTGCCATTCAATCTTTTCTTCACTGCGATATGGTTATAGACTAGGTATCGTATTTTTATGGAGATAGCGAACAGGTGCGCTAATAATTTTGATGCGCACACACTGCATATACCTATACAGCGGTGTCAAGCTATGCCAAAATAGCCTTGTTGGGCCTGTTTCTTGGTCCGCTTATTCCGTAACTGAACATCGTCTGAATTGAAAGCGCTTCGTATTATACTGATACTATTATCCCTTATCACAACAGCGGAAAACAAAAATCCTGACGTTTCTCAAATTGACAGGATATAAGAAGAAGGGGAGAGAAATCTTAGAAACTCGCTTGTAAATCTCGAAAAGACCTTGTATACCATCCTCGGGGGCAATTGTAAGGAAGCGACGCTCTCTTACATAAATAATTAGCGTCGCTGTTCGTCGCGTGTACCATTGTACGTCAGACACATCTGCGACTATAGACTGCGATTGCGTAATTACGCTGGTGGAGAGTTGGTGATTCGATCGTTTCTGGGATATCCCCTATTTTCTTGTTAAGCGAGGGCCCTGGTAAAAAATGGGGGAGGGGGTTTGGGTTATCAGAATGCTATAAATTTTCAGATGGCCCTTTTTTTAAAGAAAATTGTGATTCCGACATGAAAATTACACAGTTCACAATCAAATTACCTCTCTATTATTGGTCTGATTAGTGCCAAAAACCGATATTCTCACTTTGAAAGATTACGAAATAAAATACGCACTGTTTTATCACCAATTTAATCGAGTAAACAGAACGAAATTGACGTTCTTCTACCTATAACAGTTGAAAAAAAGGCGCTGAACAGTAGGGCTTCTAACTATAGTTTATTAAAATTCACTTGTCAGCTTATTACAAGAAAAAACGCATAATTCCGTTTGTCGGTGCATACATACAGATCAATCCCGGAATCATGAATGTTAAATTCATCCATTTTACCGCATCGTTTGGAGCATGTTGTCCGCGACGATTACACGTTTATCGCGAATCGTATTTTTTAATTTCCATTCGATAAATTGAAGAAAAAACGCCCTGCCAATTATTGTTGTTTTTTGCGCTACGTGAGTCATTGTATAGATATTATCGATACTCTCTGTGAGACACTTATAGGGCATTGGAAGAAACAAAAAATAATTTGTCATAATTTGATCTATTGAATGATTGATTGTAGGAGATATCGTTGGTCTTTATTCAGAAAATTAAAATAAAATTTTTCGCAATTTTTCAAATGCAGCACGTGATTACTCGAGACAAAATTATCTCTACAGTTTTCACTGTTCACTATTACATTGATTTGTCATTTGTTTCAAATGCTTTAACACGACATGTTGACACGTGCGTGTCGTCTATGACGTTTTCATGTGCATCATTTTACGACCTAATGGTTGTTTTATAGTCGCAACAAGTGCTATGAAATATATGGTAATATGACGTTAGTATATAGTCAATTGTATTATAATACCTTTAAAAAAAAAAAAAAAGAAAACATCTTCAAAACTCGAATTAAATAAGCTTCCCGCTCACCACATCTGCACATAATAACAAACGACGAATCAACGAGTAGATAGTCAAGAATCCAACCTTGTCTAGCAGTGGTTGTTAGGCTACAATAAGCTCTTCTTTGGACACCTTCGAAGTCGCGGTACATCACGCGACTCGCGATTGCGTCACGCTCGTGTCGCACGGTAGCAATGGACACGAGGATGCATCAGCCGACTACTCGCAAGCTTCGAGGTACTTCACCTTGCGCTGATGCGACGTCGCGAGCTGTATTTTAGGTATCACTTTCAAAGTTTCTTGTTTTAGGGTTCAGTTTTGAAGCTTGATTTTTATAGTAATAAATATAGATTGTCGTTTATTATTTTTTTTTAACTCGACACTGCAAATATATTTTTAGTACACACGCTACTTACAATTAGTTATACCATCTGACGTATCTCAGTGCACTAAGTGAGCCATAAAAATTTTACAAGAAGACACATATAGTCGCAAATCAATTAAGTTTTCCAGCGATGCACAGCGAACGTTGAAAAACCAAATAGCGATGACATAACTCCGAGCTATCAGCTACTACTCGAGGAAAAAAAATGTCAGCGGTAATACATAATGTCTCTATATACACGTCGTCGATAATTCGTTCACTATATATTACGGAACATTGTTACGTCAATCCGACGAACGAATAATGCGTAAAGCTATACCTGTATATAACTACTGAAATAGGCTCGACGTCACGGCAACATTGAAAAAAAGCTATGGAAAATTTAAATAATTCCCGATTGTTTATAAATAAATAATTCGACGTGTCGGCAAAAGTAGAGCGGGTTCATGTAGCGCAGATAATAATGCCGTTGTGGGGAAAGTAGGCGAAAAAAGCACGAGCTTTTGTGTATATCTGCAACCGGCACTTTCTTCTAGAAGTGGAACCCCGCGGAGCAGATCGGAGACTTCGATAGCGTGCGATATTTTTTTTCTCCTTATATATATATACTAGATTCGCGCTTTGCTCTGGTGAAATTGAAATGAACTGTGCGAGCAGTCGCAGCTGCTGCAGTTCCACAGTTACGCAAGAGCTTATCTCGAGGAGTTTTTCTATTTGCTTTCTCTTAGATTTGCTTTTTGTTGATAGAAGAAGAATTTTTTGTGTTTTTATATGTATACTCTTTTATTATTGCGTTATCAATATGCCTCGCTTTCATCCTTTTGATATTGTAGCTCACTCGCTCTTGCATTTTCTCACGAACACACACAGAGTATTATAATATATTTTCGCATTGCAGATTATAATTTGTCTTTATACACTTCTTCACTTGCACAAATAATTATATCAAAAGAGAATTTTGTAAAAATGTTGTCTTATAACGTACGTTACACGCATAAATTAAAAGCATTCGATAATTATCATCTATAGCGTGAATGAAGTATATATGAGGAAAATAGAACGTTAAAAGGCCAACTTACGGAATTTCTTATAGAATAAAAGCTAATAAACGACATTGCGTAATGTTGCACTAGCTCGGCAAGCCAATCAAGCAGTGACATAGCACTACACTACTGTCTGCATCTTTTGTATCTTAAAAACCTCGAGCAAAGGTGATCCGGTTGTGCCGAGAGAGAGAGAGAGAGAGAGAGAGATACCGATCGAACGAAACTTTCAAATTCACAGTACATATACATGTAAGCTCGTTATAAGTATACGGGATTCGGCTTTTGTTCTTTAATCAATCGAGTAATGTAAAACAATTTACATCAATTGTATACGATGATCTGGATAATCGACTTGAGCCAACGTCTCCCGAGCATTCACAGAAACAGCTCCTATTGTTGCGGAGCATTATATTTTTCAGATCAACAAAACATTGAAGAATAGCATTGTTTACAGGATGCGATAATCGGTTATGAAACGTTCCGTAAGATGTAGTTACAAGGCAAAATCTGAATTTATTCCAAAAAATCGAATAAAATAAGACTCTCGTTCCTTTCATGCGATATACATTCAGGATCGCGATAAAAGATATTATCTCACCAAAATACAGAACAAACGTTAAATTACAATGAGAGCCGTACAGTATATACGTATAATACAAAAAGCTAAACTACGTCGAATATTGCATAACAGCAGCGTCGCACGCGCGGTGCAGCCAAGATAAGACTTATACCATCATGTGTAAGCTACACCTATAGATATATATATATATCCACAAAGACAACGTCGCGAGTGTGCTAACCGCGTAATGCCTTCGTCGACGTGTCGGCCTTGACACTGCCCGTGTAGTGTGCATCAAGCTATACGACCGAGAAGACGATGACTGCATGTGTTATATATATATATGCAAAAGTTGCCGGTGTTCTGACCTTCGACAATTTTCACAGTCTGTCGAGCTGACTTGCCTCAATCATTGATTCGATCTTCCGTTAGACGACATGTCGTTGACTTTGTTCTTAATGGATTTGATTTTGGTGTTATTGGCTCTCAAGGGGGTAAATTGACTTTTATCTATATCGAAAGCATTGATGTGCATTTTTAAGAAATCAATGAACCTCTATTCTATCTAAAAGAAAAAAATTCATCTTGCACCATCGCATCTAGCTATAGGTACCTATACATCTATACAACAATAATGATTCACTCGAAGCGAGCAAAAGAATGCAGGCGAAGAAGAAGAAGAAAAATATCACGCGACTCTTCGCATCCAGCTTCGAAGCACGCACGAGATCTCGAGAGGCTTCGCTCTCGGAGTCTTCGCGTTATAAATATATGCGCCACACTCTTCTCCCCCTCAGTGTCATTTTATTGCGTAACTCGCGTAGTCCACATCACATTATATAGTTATATACGTGATGACGCGAGCGAATTATTCGCTGCTGTCAGAGACGGACAACAGAGAGCGACTCGATATAACGACTTATTGTATATATATATATCGTTTAGATTTTTCGGTTTGATTGAAATTTCAAAGCTCTGACAAACGCGTTTGTCTTTGCAATCGTCGTTTCTGTTTGGGGATTGAGAAAACAGCTCGTTACGGCAGATAATTAAAGAGCAAACACTGGTTACATCAATGAATTATGGATTCGTCTATCATCCTTCGGAGCGCGCAGCGTAATACTTTTGCGCTTTGTTTCCGTATACTCTCTCTCTCTCTATACACTGTGTCCGGAATATTGAGGCATATTTATCACTTGGAAGTTACGAGCGTCGGGATGTTATGAAATATGAATTGTTTTCATACATGTATTGTGACGTCTCAATAGAAATTATAACAAGCGCTTCCGCGGTCACCGGCTACTGTGTGTATACCTTTCAAAGGAAACAATTGTGTATATAACTTGGAAGCCTCTAATTGCGTAAAATAAGAACCTTACGCCTACCGCATTCAAAGCGTACGTTTTTTTCGTATTCCAATCGAATTCGAAAACCGTTCATGAGAACCAGTAAGCCACTATAGCGTCCTTTACTTTCAAGCCTCGTTTCATTACACGGGATAAACGCGTGCCACCCTGACCCACTTTTCACTCCACTGCATCACAGCTTCCTATCCCTCTAAACATACCCCCTCTAATAACCACCCCTGTTTTTAAACTTAAACTTCTACCGTTAAAAAATAACCGAATCAACTCCTCCCTCCCATCGATACCTATATCCGCATAATGTACAAGAGGGAGAGGAGAAGATGCCCGAGAGATGTAGATATATTATATATATAGATACATGTCATCGACAAGCCATAATGCGTCAGCCGCAAGTCCGATAAGACTTGCGTAACGAGGGGTGGAGGGGCTGTACGCAGGTGTGTCGAGGATATCGGGGAGTTATATTATGATGTGCAGTTGCGCCATTCGAGCTTGCAGGAAGAGAGAGAGGGGGGAGAGAGAGAGTAGAGAGAGATGAGCTGATACTGGGGTAATTTTGATACTGACCTATACGAGGCGAGGGGTGGACTATGCGGAACTTGAGGCGTATAGTAACAGAAGCTGTTATTTCTTTATTTAATTACTTATATTTGAAATTTGACTTCTTAGCGATGAATTTTCGGTGTCTTAATAGTATTGTTAAAAATATTATCACGTTATACTATAGTCTGCGTTTATATAAATTTTATCCGTACGTGTACGCGAATAAGGAACATTTATTGGATTTTGAAAGCATATTTTTCGAGTACAATATATATTTCTCACGATCTTGATCATGGCGCGTTCACATAGAAACAGTCGATGTAATGGATGTTAAGATGTTATACACTGTTTGCAGGATATATAATACGCATCGAGAAATGTAATTATCTCCGACGATGCCTAATTATACACGACGAGAAACGATGAATCTAAGACACCGCGCTTTATAATTGGCAGATCGTTAATTTGATCGCGTGAATTGCTCGCTGAAATGTAAAAAATAAAGACAAAGAGAAAAAAGTAGGAGTGGAGCCTCTGCCAATTAAGCGATAAAAATGCTCGATCGGGAAACCCCATTTTCTCCGAGAGTCGAATATAATTTGCGACGATATTTTTTACTTCTCGATGACGATGAAGCTGTATATCGATACTTCATGCCGTTAAATTATTATTATACAGTAGTATACCTTATCGCTAAAATCACGTGATGACGAAAAATTCGCCGTCGTGTGAATCCAACACTTTCTTCCGCTCTTTTTCTCCTTCACGAAGTCTGTGATTGTGCTTTTACTTTAGCGGGAATCGATAAATATGAGACGCGAGAGAGAAGAAAGCTCAGAAATAAAAAATGCAAGCGCTGCCGAAAAATGTCGAAGGCGAGCATATAATTTATATATATTAGAAAAGTCACGAGGGATCGGTTTTTAGTGCCGTTGAGCTAGAATTTTTATGTTTATGGAAATTCGTTTTTGGTTTGCAGGTCGCAGAGGACGACGCAGCAGCTGTCCAATGAAGCCCAGACGTCGAGATTTCGAGCGAGGTTTGAAGGTATTGTGGATTTTTTTTTTTAATTTTTCGAGGAGGAAAATTTTGTAGGCATTCGGATACCAATTTTTGTTGTTGTAGACGCATTACCACCATATATTGAGACTATATAAATCCAACTTAGGATCACTAAACACTTTATCACAATACATCATAACCAAATCTACATCTAAAAAACGTGTCAGCCTATTACAAATCCAGAATTGACATCCCCGTGTATCAGCGTATAGGTAACCGGAGTCTGCGTCGTAAGCAAAATATTTTCTCTGCCTGTATTGTATATACGGCATTGGACTTGTGCGAGACGCATCACGTGCGGTTTTCACGAGGTACATCCTCGTGGTTGTTGTCTCGTGTATTATAGGTACAGCTGATGTCAGAGAAGTGGGGGAATATTATGCTTCAATAATTCTGGTCAAACAGTTTGAATCGAGTGCAAAAAGGGATTGCTATAATGGAGGTGAATAAATAAAAGGATATAACGTTTCGAGTTAGACTTTTGTCTTGAACTTGTGACGAAAAGGAAAAATAGCACAGAACTGACCAGAAAGACCAACGGTACAGGCAGGTGTCGTTTTACCAATCAATCGAGCGGCCGAAATGACCGGGAGGAGAAAAATGAACCAGAGAAGAATAATCGAGATTGCCACCTTCGCTTCGAGTATAATGGATGAAACGTGAGATCTGCCCAGAAAGCATCAATGATAAGAATTACATATAAAAAAATACTAATTATTTATCCGATATGATCATCAGAGTCGATATAACGACGCAAATCCAGAAAGTCGAGAACGCCACTGCAGATTTTCGGAATAAATCGACAAAGTAAACAAAGCCATCATCGCTCTAATTAATAAAGGCGACATATACTGCAATGCAGAAATACGGATCACTATACTTCAAACGGCCGGTGTGTCAAAGCCGGCCGGCTGGCCGTCAGCGGTAATTAACGAGGCCAGAGAAACTGAAGGTACTGACGGTTCGCACACGAGATAAGCCCGACTTAATGATCATCACGATTATTATTCAATGCCGAGAGTCAGTCGGTGATGCTTGCAGTATATACCTATACTCGATGACAAATCCGAGTGATTTTGGACTGTTGTACGCGAGTAGAGGGTGGACTCGGCATTAAAAAAAAAATTGCAACAGAAGGATTATCGAGAAAAGTTTGATGCTTGTTTTAATATTGTAACTTTTTTCGCATGTCATGCAGTGCTTTTAATCTGCCGATCGTATTACAAGTCGAAAGAAAAATCGAGAGGGTGGTTCGTCTCCTCGAGAGGATGAAAAACTTTTCTCATATATGCTGTCCACATGTCGCTCTTCGATCGTCCGTCCAAAGCAAATATCAGTCGTAATATCCGATGAAACTTGCATGTTTAGCTGACAAACATCATTCAGATTGAAATCTAAAGTCTCGCAGATTTGATACTATTATATTCTGCTATTCAAGCATTATAAACAAAATTCACTCATCAGGTCCACCGTATATTCTACACACCAGTTAAAAAAAGCAAAAACAAAGAAAGAAATTACTCGAACGCGCCGCAAGCTCTCTCTCTCTCTCTGTCCTAACGCATGCGCCCCTGTAGAGCAACTCCCCCTTTCTACAATTTCAAGTTGGGGGTGGGGTAGCTCTCGCGCAATGGTCCAGTCGCAGTGAGACTGCGGAAGCTAGCCCTCCTCCTTCGCCGCCTGTTGCAGTCACTCCCACCTGCGAGCTTCGGCACGCGACCACGTGGCCTTCCCGCGCTTTCTGGTCGCGCGACCAGTCGCTCTCGTGATCGCGTGCTGCCAACAGACTTTCGCAGCACGCGCCGGTACAGTGTATACACGTATCCAGACGAAGCTTTTCATTTCCCTGTGAATAACGTGCTTGTGCTTGCGAGAAAAGAGAATAAAATCGCCCGCGGTTTCGTATGATTTTTATTACACTCTCGGCGAGCTTTCGATAATGACGAGAAGCTTATACACGCGAATCTGTTATCCAATTGCGCTGCACTACAACAATTGTGTATGATTAACAAAACTCTGAGAATATAAGGTATACACGTTTATACTCAGTGACAAGTGCGAGAAGTGAAGGAGCCTCGGAGCAAAAAAAAAAAAAAAAAAGTGTGTGTGTCGTTTGAATATCATTAGAAAATAATAAAAAAACAAGTATTAGTGCATCGAGTCTCGACGGAGGGCCTCGGGGCCTATAACTGGCGCGGCGAGGTGAGGAAGGGTCGAGGCGAGGCCCGGAGCAGGGAGGACAACGGAACAGAAGGCTCGAGGCCTTCTTCCGAGGCAATCGAGGATGCCGCCACATCCGCCGCTACCTGGATGTACAGGCTTTTCGGTGAGCCATTGCTTTTTTTTTGCTCTTTGTATCGACGCGAGAGAAAGTGAGGGGGTTTTGTTTAAGAGGATTCAAGTAGAACGGGTTTAATGTGGTCAGACTCAGAAGAGGTTTCGTGAATTTTTTAAGAACTTTGTATTATGTTGTGGCGATGCGGTTAGTCAGACAGGTTTTAGTAAAATTTACCTTTTTGTTTCAACAAAATCACTAAAGTATTGTGAATTTAATAAATTTTTGTTAGCTGTATAGCTCTATAGTTTTCACAATGTAGTTTATTTTACTATATTTTTATAAAAAAAAATGAACTACTATACCTCCTTTTTTAGTTGTGATAGCAATAATTTTTGTAACTAAGATTACTGTAAAACTTTTACTGTATACCCGCAAGTATCGCTAGAATTTTTAGTACTTTTAAAAATTTCTCTCGGTGACGATTCGCGCATTTGTAATTTTCATTGCTTTATACGAGTTTGTAAGGCGACTTTATCGACCCTGAATTTTCATAGCTTGCTTAAACTAATTAGACAAAACGGGTTTTGTATATATAATGAAGCATAACCTGGCGAACAGCGCGTTTTTAGCTTTCTTCGATATTACGTAAACTATTGACCTGCATTATAACTTGGAAGAATCCACGATTCATAAAATATTATTCGATTTGAATTATGTAGGTGCGCGTATAAAGATATACGGTGCCTCAATTCTGTTCACTTTTTGACTGTATAAAGAATCGCGGGCTATTAAGTTTTATTTTTTGTTATCTAATAGACACTTGAAAAGTAATAATATACTAGCAGAAGTTTCTTTAAGCATAAAAAATCGATAAGTGCACGAATGTTGGTTGAACAATTTTTCCGAACTTGTGCAGTATCATTTTTACTTATGCTTCAAAATTACATTTTTGTGCAGGAACTATTCTTCGTGTACCCGGGTGAAATGAAAAATTCATTGAGATTTGAAAGATAGTTGTCATTATCAGTGCTGTAATTATCGCAAACTCTTTTTCATATATGAAACTTATTTTTATACCAACCAAATACTTCACTTATTTCTACTTATACGTACAGATCACTGTACTAAACAACGAGAACTATTAACAACAATTCCGTGTCAAAACGAGAGTTTTTATTGACATTATTAAAACTGAAAAGGACGTTTCCCCCAAGAAAATAGTAAATTCAAATAATAACTGTATAGGAACTCAAAAAAATGTGGTTGACTCTAACAGCAACCATCGTAGACGAATAGATTTATGTATATATATATAAAACAACAGCCAACTTGCTCTTTATAAGTAAGAGTTTCTTTTATATACTGCTAAATGATTACTGTTAGAGCCAATCAAATCAAATTAAATAAATGTAGACGCTCGAGCCTTTTACAAAACTTGAATATCCTCAACGTTCATACATTAAAACAAATTATGGGTTAAAAAAATCAACTCCCCCTCACTTTCTCAAACTACGCACAAAAGCAAAACGCGTCTACGGCACAGCAATCTCTCTCTATCTCTCGCAGACGAGGGTGGTATCTCGCTGGACGGCTGCGGTAGCAGCGTCGTCGACCGGCTCTCGGACTGCCTCGAGGAGGTGTCCAAGTCGGTCGTCGCCGACCCTCAACAACATCGCCAACAGCGTCATCAGAACCACAATACGACGGGTCTAATCGAACCGGTCTACAACAGCAACATGGTGGTCCAGGAGAGTCAGGCTCAGAGCTACAGCGAAATGCTGCAGCAGCAGCGTCAACATCAGAAGAACCAGGAATTCATCTCCATCGAAGAGCTCAGGCCTAGGACAATAGCAGATTCCTCCAGGATGTCGTCATCCGTTGTAGCGACATCATCTTCTGGGACACACAATGTTTACCATCATCAGCAGCAGAGGCATCATCAGACGTATTATAACTTGACGCCTGTTCAAGAGTAAGGATTTTTTATCTTGGGTGTGGAGTTATACTGGGATCATCGCTATTTGCAATATGGTTGAACCTGATTCAGGAAAACTCGATGAATATTTATGCGGGAATTGTGGTATTTCCTTGACGGAGAAAAAACTGTTGAGTAATGTATATACTGTAGGGTAACAACGAAGCTATATATACTTTCTTCAAAAGTCGTATAGCTGCTCGTCATCTTCTACTTATACCATATCAAAGATATCCTCAGATTATTGCGATGCATTAGAATACTTTTTGTCTCGCAGTCACGTACGCAATCCTATTACAGCATCGCTGCCGCATAATATTTAGGTAAAATCACACTGGAGTTGTTGTCGACTATAGACAAGCTCGATCGAAACCGCGCGTATATATAATTGCATCTTTTTCTGAAGAAACCATTAACGACTATCGGCATCAGGCATTTGCGATTTAGATTTTCATCACGTTAATTCCAAGCAAATTAAAAAATCTCGCGACGTGAATCACCAAACGTTCTTATAAATTCTCGAAAGCTCTCGCGTTAGACTTTCTCGTCAAGCTGTACCGGCAATGCCGTAACCTTTAAGCTCTCGAGTGCTTTTGCAGCCAAATGGAATTACGCTAATCGCTACCGCATTACATCATCGAGCGTCAGCTCGCGGAAAAAAAAAGAGGCGAACCGAGCGCTCGTCATATATACGCGAGTCGCGCGAGCTGCAGATAAGCGGTTGACCTTGGCGCATCTATATGACTTTTCAGTTTTCCTGCAGTGACGCTATTTACGCGAACGATTCGTTTCCTCGTATGGTTGTTGGATGTTATGTGTATTTCTGTAAGTTTTGGTTTTTGAGATATTTCTTTGTGGGTATTATAAGCATTTGGGCTGATGGTGTGGATAATTGGGTGCATTAACATGTTTTTGATGTAGTTTCTTCATAAGATTGATTAGACGATGGTAATTGGATAACAGATGCTGCAATTGAGTACTTTGGATTTGTGCTCATTATTTATTAGGATCGTAGTATTCATTGTAATCCCAAAAAATACCAATGGTTTAAACTGACGTTAAATTAAAATTATTAAATAAATCGTCAGTTCTTAACGTATAGAAAGCCCTATGAAGCACGAAGAAATAAATTACTGGCTCGTTTCACGATTGCATTGTTAAGAAAACAGATTTAGATTATTTTATTTAATCACCATACACGCGACAGTCGACAATCTGAGTTTACAGAAAACTGATCATTCTGTACTCGATAAGTAATTTTCCACACTAAACACATCGTTACATCATATGGAGAAAAAAAATCATTCCAAAAATCAAACATTCCTCTCTCTAATAAATATACCTACACAAAACTTCCAAAGTTAAGCCTACTTTTAATTGTCATATTTAGAGTACCAACAAAGTATGCATTCAATGCATTTATCCTGGTCCTCATGATCTCGAGGCATATCACACTTATATTATAGTGTCGCACATTAAAAACGAAGATTATTCAAAATAGGAGTTTGTTAAAATGCGCGTTTAGAGACAATCGACTAACTCATCTCATTCCTACAGACAAGATTAATAAAAATCCTCTTTTGCCCACAGAAGTCCGTGCTCCACAGTGTACTTCGGCGAGTTAGAGCCGAGCAGTGCGGGCAACACCGGCCTTTCGGCCGGTGGGGGCGGCGCTCGCGCGAACAGCGCGACGACTACCACCACCACCACAAACAACAGCAGTATCGGAAGCGCGGAAGCTATCGGTGTACCGGCCCCGAGTGCTGGCCTCGTGGTTGCGAGCGAGGCACCCCCGAGCACCACAAGTAGCACCAATAGCAATCCCTCGGCAGCTGAGGGTAGCAGCCAGTATCAACCTCAGCATATGGAGGCCAGCGGGGCACCGGTTGCTACCACTGCTCGTATGATTCCCGAGCAGCAACACAGGAGCGGAGGAGCTTCCGGGAGATACTATCATCATCATCATCATCATCACCATCATCATCATAGTCACAACAGGAACAACAGGAACACATCGGTGTCGCAGGAGACGCAACCGCCTGGTGGTAGCGATAGGAGCTGTAGTGCTGATGAGATGCAGCATTCGAAGAAGAGGAAGGTCTTTTGCAAGTGAGTGGGAATTTTGAACTTGATATTTAAGTATAATATTGTTGCTAGCTGTTCTAATGAATCTTGATATAGTTGTCAATCAAGTGCTGTATAGAACAAAATGTAATATAACAATTAATTAACGCTTCCGCTAATACCTGGAAACAAAACAGAACTTGAAACAAGTAAATAAAAAGTAAAGTGAAACCCCGCAATAGTCAAGCTTCCGCCGTCGCTTTAACAGCTGTTTCGACCGACGTGACGAAGCCATCGCGAGCTTCTCAAGGCGTGCTTCAACCCTTTGATCCGAAGCTTTGAACTTCGTCGTAGTGTACCGAGGCCAAGTGAGATTTTCCAAGACTTCGACGCAAATAATTCAATTATAATACGGGGGTTGATTGAAAATCGCGAACTGGGTGTTATTAATAAACGACGAATTTTATTGTGATGAAAAAATTATTACAGAAATTTTAATCCAAGTATATATCTAGATTATGTATTGTTCCTATACATCGTTATGTAATTTCACCAGCTACGTTAATAAAATACTTCTTTATAAACGTATACACGCCGACTTCAAATCGCCCTCCCGGGATCTTGTACGATTTCGTAACTTGCAAACTTTCTTCGAACAAGTTCGATTCTCGCGCGTCGAGCGAATTCATATATTTAAAAAGTTTCCAAACATACGTATATTCAAAATTCATTTATACGCGAAATCGAATTAACTTTGTGTCAGTTCTCCAACTAGCAATTTCGCGCCTTTCCCACGAGCCATCAAAACTACCCATTCACCATTTAGAATTTAACATTCACTATACTGCACTTGTCGAAAAAACAATATATACGCTCGCCTTCTGAACAATACATATACGCGCCTGTATATAGTACATATACCATAATAACTTTGCGAAACAGGAAGAAATCCATTACGGCGCTGCTGCAGCATATAAGCACTGCACACTATAAGCTATAGAAAAAATCAAAAATTTATAGACCAGATCGGTGCAGGCGACTTTCGTACGGACTGTATATACATGTATATACGTATATACACATAGAGAGTGTCGGCGAACGCGTTGCGCAACGCGACTTTTCGTTAATCGGCTATCGCGATCGACTCTCCAGGCTCATGCATCGATGTAATCGTGGCTTTCGCTCTTTGCATAATTCATAAACATCCGAAGCTCTGCGATGCAGGACAGAGAGAGAGAGAGAGACTCCGGCGGCGTAGATTCGCGTCTCACTCTACTCATTAACTCCCGACTGATATATAACGAAGCGTGTATTGATTGATTGTTTTGCGCCCTTTTTCTTAATCAACTACGCGTTATATATTGTATTCGATTCTAGAAGCATATTTTGGTGTTGATGAGACAATATTGCTTATAATTGCGGACTATTCAGAAAAGCACAGTAGGGGTTAAGTGCGAGGAAATTAAATTTCATAGCTCATCAATGCTGCAGCTAAAGATTGAAATCATGCAAAAGTAACCTACAAATTTTCACTGTACCAAAGTTTACTAAAAAATCAAGCCATGAAATTTAATTCATTGTCGAATCGGGACACAATTCGTCGTATTTTTCCGCTACTGTCTTTAAATTTGCATAGTTCTATCAAATCGTCCTGATTTATTGTTCTCATATTTTAATTTTATTATTTTTTTAAAGCGATGGCAGCGAAATTATGGACGACCAGGGTGATGACGCCAAATCCGTCCGATCGAACGACGACAGCAAAAAGTAAGTAAATAACTTTCACACCTTATTATCAACAGCTATATTACTGATAATTTCTCTAATAGAAAAACCTTCGCAAGTTCGATTCATCAGAATTTTCCTGATATAAATCGTGGTGATTATCTTGATTTGATCGCGCTGATCAAGTGCACAACAAAACAAAGTCTTTGTACTCTTACATAGTCGACTATTGTGCAATACTTTGCCGTAAGTATGTACAGAAGCTTGCACATCCACATAGGCTTCTCTCCAATATACAGGAAAGCGTCGATAACCTTGACCTACATCTTGATCCTGTCAGGCTTCCTCTCGTGATTTTTCAGTCTCTAATACGTCTCGTCACACCCTAAAGATTATTCCTGGTCACTCGCTTCTATTTTTACCCTCGTGTGTCCTATGATCCCATTATAGAGCGTAACGCGATTTGCTCTTACTTTCTAAAACCGGAAGTGGTGTCTACCGATTTATAAGATAAGCTGCGTTATTGACGTTGAGCTGGAAATTTATTTTCCTGGCTTGTCTGATTTCAGTGGATTACTATCGATGTGTTCTTTGTTTCTCAATGGTAGATTAAAAAAGAATAATTTCTTTTTCAAAAAACATCGTTAATCATTATTTTGTACAAAACGGTTATAACAAAATCGCTAATGGATTATTGAATTTTATATAATAGTGAAATTAATCGGACATTCCGCGCACGCGAGCGCCTCTGCAATTTTCGAGGCATCGCAAAGCGTCCTTCATAAGTTTCTGCAATTGACGACTGCGCGTATCAATTCAACAGCTATATTGCCGATCAAGGCTGCACCAGCTGCTTCGTATCTACTGACAGGATAAATCATTCTGCTCATTGTACATTTTTAATCATTCGATAGTTGCAAAAAAATTTATTTTTTTCTTCACTTCTATACAATTTTTAACGTGAAAAAAATATATTAATGAAGAAAGGAAATCGTTGTTTGGCACGCAGGCAAAATCACAGCGAGATCGAGAAGCGTCGAAGGGACAAGATGAACACGTACATAACGGAGCTGTCGACGATGGTGCCGATGTGCCACGCGATGTCTCGCAAGCTTGATAAGCTCACGGTTCTTAGGATGGCTGTTCAGCATCTCAAGACGATACTCGGAGCTGTTACGTCTTATACAGAGGGACACTGCAAACCGGCCTTTCTCAGTGATCAGGAGCTCAAGACCCTCATTCTTCAGGTGAGAAAACTATTAAAATTCCTATATATATAGAATTACGGCGGTAATTTGGCAGCTGTTATCAAGATTTCATTATACCGCAGCTCTACAAAGCTATAAAACCATCCATTAGTGTCCGAATAAATTTCAGAAACACAGCGAGATTCTAATTAGAGATCAACTAACCAGTATTCAGCCTCGAAAGGTCGCCTTCTCCACGAATTACAAAACCACTCTAGCCATATTATCACTCAACGAGAGCATTGCATTTCACAAACGGTCAATTATTGTTATACCTCCTGTTCGTTATATCCTATATATACAGCCTCAGCCAGATAAGACACCGACTGTATCCATATACACATATGCAAGCGCTTATCTTCGTATTATAGACATAGGCCGTATCATTATCGTTCGCGCGCGCGCGCGAAAGTCGAACTGCAACAGCAGCAGCGGCAGCAGTATAACGGCGGTATATATATATAAGATTAATTTGCTCGAAATTCCGTTACGCGCCTCGAGCAGTCGCGGCTGCTTTTTCATTGTCGTTTGACCTGAGAGAGTGAATTGCTCGTATGAGAAACGTTGTAGAGTCCGAGAGTTGTTGAGGGATAATAAAGGATTCGATTTGCTCTACCGTATTAGCTTTGTTGAGCCGACAAGCTTTGCTTTTATGGATAAATGCAAATCGTGGTATATGGGATTTTTTTTATTTTAGAGACTATAGAAGGGTGGTTTACATGTGTTATTGTGACGATTGTGCCATGCATGAGATTTATGGGATTGATTTTGCTTAGTGGTATATTGTTTGCTGTAGACCTGGCGTTCATTATTGCAAATTCTTTTCTTTATTTCTATGTAGGTGTGAATTGCGACTACTCAAGTTAGCTCTCGTAATAAGAGATAACTTATTATTTGAAGTGAATGCGGTGAAATGAAAAATCGACTATTATCAAACGCTTGACATATGTTATATAAGAATCGTCTCACATTCTAATATGAATAAAAATAAACTACGTAAACTCTCTCCTGATATTATACCTATACAAACAGGACTTGAACACACCCGATGCATCTATTCAACCTTGAAATCATACAAAGAGAGAAAAAATACATCTCTTTCATCGAAGACAATCGCGACACGCGCGTGAAGACAATAAAAAAGCAGGCATCCGGAAAAAGAAATACTTGCGCCAAGCAATGTGGGAGCGACTATACATCCATTCACGGCATCCGACGTATAAACTTTCGCTGATGTCGTTGAGGGAATTTTCAGTCATACAAATGATAACACAAGATATCAACCTATAATTTTTAAGTTCACACTTGCAATGATTTAATCTTACGATGAAAGTTACAGTACGTTGATACCTCGCGCTCAGGAGTCCGTGACCGCTGGCTGACCACACCCGCATACCTCCCTCATATAATAATATGATGTGCCCTTTTTCTTCCTTTCATTGATGTTAAGAACTTGTGATAGACATGGCTGTGTAAAGCTGACATTTCATCATTGCTTATAAGTTCGGGTTATTGTTATATTGCTCCTATATGAATGAGGATGTGGAACATAGTAACGCAGTGAAAACATTGATTACACATAGGTTCGTGTAGAATGCGGAAAAATTTCTAGAAAAAAAAAGAAACTGACCTTTCGTCATTGATACTCATACGTATCCGCGTTTGCTTTGTTCGCATTATAGATTTGTTTTGTCGAGAAATGCACGACTATATTTATTTGCACCACAAAACTATTACGATCTCTCGTAAGAACACTATCGAATTACATCATAATATCAGAAACCATAAGCACTAATGAACTACCAGCAATTACACTAAAAAGTTGCAAACCAGAAACTCTGTGAATATAGCATTTTCCCTACACATGCCCGCAACACTTATACGGAAATCCAACGCCTAAGTCGCTCTACATTATCGAGGATCAGTGATTCGACCAAACTTACGCTCTCACAACATTCTCACGGTCCTGCTCCGAGCGAACTTTTGCACTTGCGCAACTCGGACCGCCGCGCGTATATATATATCCACATTGTCAAATTAATTGTGATCGAACATATGTACGTTACAGGTGAGGTAAGTGCAAACCTGTATATAGTTGACTTTGCGGCTGACTTATAGCACTGAGATTCATTAGATTACGAGTGCGAGGTGAATGGATTTTCGACTGTTGAAAGCAAAGACTATCTTATAAAAAATAAGCATAAAAAATCAAGTCTCCGAAGTCAGAAAAGAAGGAGTTAGGTATAGCAAACCCATATAATTCCTCGTCTCTCGAGGAACACGGAAACAAGGGGTTGCCGCCATTGAGAGCAGCCTTAGAAATAAAAAATCACAATATGTGGAAAACCGCGAGGAAGAACAAAAGAGACGCCCGCACACGTTGAGAATAAAAAATAATATTTCTTGTGTTGCAGGCAGCCGAGGGTTTCGTCTTCGTCGTCGGCTGTGACAGGGGCAGGATACTATACGTCTCCAAGTCGGTGTCGCAGACGCTGAATTATTCTCAGGTAAGGATCTACAACGAACTTTTCTCCTCGATTTTTCAAGCACTTCCTATACGATAGATAGATCGATTCTAAGCAATTTGCTCGATAAGATCTCTCGCGGCGAATAATTTGCATTTCAACCGAAATGCCTGGTGTTTAATAATAATCTCAATGCATCGTCGTGGTATTGTAAAAACGCGCTTGCATACAATTTGTCCTGCGCAAGAAACTATACAAGCCCTAAACGATAATCGGCAGTAAAAAAAATTCTCTATTCTATTAAGTGAACTGCCTATGTACTACGAATGGGATATAATAACGAGAAGTTTCCTGGTAAAGGAATGTCGTCGCTACCGATCGCTGATACTGAATAGAGCGTATTATATGCGTGTATTACAAGGCTTGTAGAGACGTAAGAATGGATAGTAAACATATAGTCAAAGCTGCAGCACCGACGGCCGCTGTATACAGGGCGAAACTTACGCGTTGTGCGTTTTGAACGAGTCTGGGGCAACGTGTTGCAAGAGGCCCCTTATACGCTCTCGGTTACTGCTTAATTTTACCGATCTGATTGAATTATGATGCGGTTGTGGTGGATTGGTATCGAGGATAATTTATATTTTAGATGTAGAATCGTAGAGCATTGTTTAAACCATACGTCGAACTTTGTTACAGGAGGATAATATCTATCCAAGTGTTCAGATAAATGTTGTTGTATACAAATATCGTCAACTCCTGATTCAATAATAAAGTAATAACGATTTCGTATTATAGTGAGATCTGAACGGTTATACCGCTGTCAGTGTCAGACGTATGACGTTTCATTCCAAATTAAAAAAAAATGCACAGAAGAGATAATCAAGTATCCCAACAATTGAATTCACCGAATCAACTAAGCAAGCAAGCAAGCAAACAAGCAAGCAATCATCAGGTCGACCGGCGTCGCGACTCGAGCGTAGAAAGGGCAGAGTCCATGTTATAGAGGGCCACACACGCGTTCGCGCATTCGCACTTTCCCGGCGCGATTCCTTATACCACAGTTTCGTCAGCTCACTCGCCTGTTACGAAACAAGATATGCCCGGCGCGATAACGCGGCCTTGACCTCCGACAAATCCTTGCACTTTTTTCTTCCACACCATATCTATAATACCGACGATTTTTTTTTTTTTTAATATCGAGCAGATTGTTTTAGTTTTAGTCAATGTTTGCTTGCTTCTCTCTCTCTCTTACTCATACATAAGCGCTCCTTTTCTTTCGTTCTCTTTCTTTCTGTTCCGTGCATGCATCTGAACAGGGCGATTTACTGGGCCAGAGTTGGTTCGACATCCTCCATCCCAAGGACGTGGCTAAGGTCAAGGAACAGCTGTCATCCTCGGATCTCAGTCCTCGCGAGAGGCTCATCGATGCCAAGAGTGAGTAAATAATAAATATGCTCTTCTGCCTCTGGCTTATATACACGAGACCTGGACTATCGAAAATCAGGACTCTCTGATGGCGTCGGTTACATCATGCGATATGCGCGCGCGAGATCGTTAGGTATATACCGGTTACGTAATGCTGTGGCACAGTAGCAGGGAGTGTGTGTATATATATATGGCTTGTATATGCAGCGCGTGGATATAAAGACAATCGATTTTTTTTTCTCAATACAAATAATCTCGTAATTCTCTTGGTAAAAATGGCTGAATTTAATGCATTAATTGGCAAGTCGCTTTTCCGTATAGCTAAAGTATAATACACAGTGTATACAGTCGAGGCGGAATCAATTATTTGCCTCGCGAGAGCAATGCCGAGACGCTGTCGGTTAGACGTTTTCCTCCTTCGGGTACGAGTGTGTTTGTTAAGGCCTCGCGGAAGTTAGATGGAGAGCACAGATGCTGCTGCTGCTGCTATACTCTGTTATATATACCAGAAGTAGTAGCCGAGTCGATGAAAGTTAACCCCTTTGATCTGAGACATTTTGTTTTCTATAGAGAAACTATTTCTTCTAAATGATATAAGCTCGGATATAAGTGCGGTTCTCACTGCAATTTAAATACGATTAACTGTTTGTTATAATATTCAAGGTAAACCAGCCGGAAAAATCGGCAATGTATGACAAGCGTCGTCGTATATTCTATACGTATAACATTTGGAATTCATTATAGCAATCGGCGCTAATGATTAAAAAGTCTGCTCGTCAAGCGGACTTGACTTTGATCTTCTTTTGCGCGCGAGCTTATTCCTGAACAGTCCGACTGTGTGTTTATCGTTATGAAATACGTCGCAGTTACGCTGTTATGATGAAATATTTAATTGGTATTCCGATATTGCGCGAATAATGATTCAAGATTGCCGCGCTTTAAAGCCGACGTTTGTTGACGTTCGTGTATAATAATAGTCTTTGAAAAATCCAAGTATTTCTTTAAAATTATGATAAAACGATTTTTTTTAATGCAGGGACTTTTTAATAAACAAAAAATTATTATTTACCATTTTTGCTTTCCAGCGATGCTTCCGGTAAAGACGGACGTACCTCAGGGTGTATCGAGGCTTTGTCCAGGCGCCAGACGTTCCTTCTTCTGCAGAATGAAGCGAAAAGTGGACGCGCGCTGCGCTGAATCACAGATCAAGGAAGAAGCCGACACCACCACCGGCTGTCACAGGCGGAAAAAGCAGCAGAACCACGGTGAGATATTTTATACTATTATAACATTTTTATATATTTTTTTAATAATGCTTTCGATTATACGCTTTTAACTACTGTATACGAACCAGTATATGACATCAGTCACATCGTTCTTTCGAGCGATTAAAGAATCAGAGTATAGGCCTTCTTCGTAAAATTTCAAGAATCCCAGGTGCACGTCTTTGAAGCGAATTTTTCGAATAAACGACACCCACGCGCAGAATAAAGGGACGTAGGACTATTGAAAGCTCGACGTGGTCGATCAGGCGATTAACTTGCTCTGCCGTTCAAAGAGATAAAACATTTTCTCGCACCTGTGTACAAGCTCGGCTTTGTTATATTCGCTTGCGCCGTCGGAATTGTGCATTTTGAATCCGTATCTTTTGTCGAAAATAACTGAAGTACTATTGATCTGTAACAAAGAATAACGTGTAATATGTATTTAAAAAAAACGAAAATCAACAAAAGGCATTTTCTTCAAATCTCTCGACAGCACAAACGAGTTCGCCGAAACGATCGATCGGAAATCGCACATCGATGCATCAGGCAATATATATATAAGTGAGTATAGAGATACATGCGCGAGACGATTGCGCAACTGCCAATAATCGCGTTCAAGCGCCCGCGCATAAAAATCTCGCGCGCGACGATTTATTACCGACTGGAGAGTTCAGCGGTATACAAGTACCGAGAATTTGTTGGCTGATGTTGCTTTTTTTGTTTCTTAATTATTACCGACGATCCTATCTACAACGACTGTGTGTAAGTTTTATATATATACAATAAGGCGTGTATTTCACGCGCCAGTGGAACTCGATCGGACGTGTGCGTATATTAATTTCGAGATTTATTTTGCTCGGGATTTGGATATATATGCGGAGAAAGTTCGCTATTGATATTTAAATGCTTGTTAACGATTTTTATATACATCGTTTTATCGTGCGTTCTCGTTCACGAAGTAAAAATACCAGCGATCAAAAAACTACGTAAAAAATTCGAACAATGAAATCATTATTTAATTATCAGCGTTAGTTCGTGCAGTATCGAAAACGAATATTTCTTGTATATCTCATCGAGGGAATGAGTAATCACGACTACGCGCAAACGATCCATTATACGTACACACACACATATACATAAATAATTAGTCTTAATTTGTTGACTTCCTGCTGCCACTATATATATAAATACTCTTCAGCCGGGACGACTCATGAAAAAAAGAAAATCTTGTTTGTAAAATTACCAGATTGGAAATACTGTGTGATCCAGTGCACGGGATACCTGAAGTCATGGGCACCGGCGAAAATCGGTTTGGAGGAGCAGGAATCCGAGGCCGACGGCGAGGCCTGCCACCTGTCCTGTCTAGTAGCTGTGGGTCGGATACAGGTGCCACTTGTCTCCCCGACAACGACGTCTCGTAGGCTAAGACTCAGGTCCATCGAGTTCGTCTCGAGACATGCCACGGATGGCAAGTTTGTCTTCGTTGACCAAAGGTATACGACTTTATATATAATTGAATTGAACTATTATAATGGATTTTTCTTTTTTTGATGAAAGACTGATTTTTCTCAGAGCAACGCTGGTGCTGGGGTTTTTGCCTCAGGAGCTACTGGGGACCAGTATGTACGAGTATTACCACCACGACGACATACCTCATCTTTCGGAATCGCACAAAGCGGCACTTCGGTCGTCCGAACGCGTTACCACTCAGGTATATAATACAGAAATTCGACATTTTTCTTATACACTGCAACGAGAGGGTAATCCAAGGGAGAAAATACCGAATGATATATGCCGAATATGTTGCATATATACATTTTACTTTCATGAAACAAAAGAGATTCAATTTTCGATAGTGAGTGGATTTGAACGAAAATAAAACCTTTCAGGTGTACAGGTTTCGCAGTAAGGGAGCAAGCTTCGTCAAGCTCTGCTCCGAGTGGAAGTCCTTTAAGAACCCCTGGACCAAGGATATCGAGTACCTTATAGCCAAGAATTCGGCTGTCTTGTGAGTATATTTACGTGATTATTCCCGATACACTATTTCTGTTTCAAGTATATTATAACGACGAGAAAAATGTTTTCCTTAGCTCGGACACACGACAAGTTGAGAGCAGTGCGACTCGTTCGGAGGGCGGCAGTGTTCAGGAAAATTACGACTACTTCGCGCAAAGTAAGTTATATACTCTTATAACAGCTCTTTTCCTCATTGCGCTGTACTTATCTCCAGTGTATATGAACCCCGGTTTTCTACGGAAAAAAATCAATTTGCAAATTCTCACGTAGATACAGTCTTGCACTATATCGATCGAGCGGAGATACTTGTAATTATCCCCAACGACGAAGACGTTTTCAAAAAATCCATATACCAGTTTTATCTTGCGTATATGCTAAAGATACTTATATGTATACACGTTTGTCGTTATACCAAGAACCGGACGCGTAAAAACTAATCGCCGTATCATTATACTCCGCAAAATTATCTAACCTTCTCGAAAAAAAAGAAAAAAAATGTATGTTATTACTCCGACACTTATAATATCTCGTAAACAATATTCGGTCGTTGTCGACAATCGAGAAACTTTGTTTACGCACTCACATTCTCTCTCGCTCTTTCCTATCCACGTGTAGATTTTTTCGTTACTCTTCAAATACAGCGAGACTTCATTGAGGAAAGATTATACTTTCTAAGAGATTATTTCTGTCGCAATCTTATCACGCATGCATTTTCCGCGGGTCGCATGATTTATTACGATGTGTAACGATTGAAAAACCTCATCGTATACATATAATAAATCGCTTAGTGGAAAAGATCGAGATGCGTAGGAAAAATGTTGGTTATAAGGTACCTTATAATAAAGAGATAATAGTTGGATGTACATTACAGGTAACGGTGGTCTCGAGAGACTGATATCCAGTCACGTCGAGGTAAGTAAGATCGGCCGTCAAATAGCGGAGGAGGTTCTGGACCTGCAGAGGCGTAGCGATCAGGACTCGTCGTCGGGCAGTAGTCCTACGCCCAGACCAGAAGCTGCTTTGCTCAATGCCGAGGTAATTATGGACCTATTTCACGATGAAAATCGTGATGATCTTGCTATGTTGGTCGTACGTATAGAACTGATGATCTCGAGATCTGATCAATTTTTTCTTATTGATTCAAGTCCCAGATAACGACGACGGCTTCGCCGGATCGAACCTCTGATGTGCGACAGACGACGGGTAGTGATAACAGTAGCAGCAATCCTACGCCCTCGTACAATCACATGAACAACAATGTACAGCTCAACATCATCGCTAGCGATCAAGGTATCGTATACACTTGAAACCGTTTGTCTTTTGATCCAAAGGTTGCTATTTTTTTTTATCGATTCTACAGGTCCTCCAGGTGATGAGGACATGATGGAGATAATCGGAGGGACCACAATCAACGAGTCACCAAATCCTGTGCCGACAGACGGCAACGACGAGGCTGCTATGGCCGTGATCATGAGTCTTCTTGAAGCTGATGCTGGTCTTGGTGGTCCCGTTGACTTTTCCGGGTTGCCATGGCCTCTACCTTAGTTTTTGTATGAGATGATATTTTTCAGAGATACCAATCATTGGTATTGGTGATTTAAATTGTTTTTTTTTTAACACAATAACGAAATTATACTTGTCATGAGTCGGTAATATATTGCCGAATATACTTTCGGGTTACCCTTCATAGCGGATAACAAACTTGGTTTTTATACTTAGTTTTTTTGCTATGTTACTCGTGACTTGAATAAGTAATTTTTCCTCGGAAATAAGAAATGTAATGAGACAATAAAGTCAAATTATCGCGTACGAAATCTACATAAAACAACAGCCGCATAATAGGACTTTACAAAGAAATATACATCGAAATTCACATAACTCGTTCGGGCGATATATACGCAGTAAACCCTCGAAGATCTCTACCGTAATTAGTTAATGAGAATTTAAAGAAAAGCGATCTCTCGTGAGTGGAAATTCGCATAAACAATGAAACCTAGACAATTTTTAAATGTGTAACCTTCATTATGCCTAAATGTGTAGTAAAGGTGACAAGAGTCTTCGATGTAATATGTAAATAAGGAATATGTGTAGTAAATAGATAATGTACGAGGATATGACTCGACGTGCAAAAACTAAGTGTACCTAATTAAAGTGTAAGATTACAAGAAGAAAGTCATTGTAAAACACAGAGACTAGTATACTTTGTTTTCTGCTATCCGAGTTTCGAAAAATGAAAAAAAAAATCATTTGTAATAAGTTTTCATATAGCTTAAAACTCTTGCGAATCTCTTCGAGTGTTTTTTATCTGGAAAAATGATAACGTATAAGTATAATATATATACATCATTTACATTGCGAAATGTGCAATTTTGTGTCTTCTAACGAACTTTGTTTATTATACTTAAATAAATTATATATGTATAGATAGGTATATATATATATATAATTCGTAATTTTATATTTTGCACTGTGGCATAGTGTATAGTGTTGTATATATAAGTGGAGTAATAGATAAATCTTTTTACGTGCTAACGCATCGGGCACAATGTTATTTTAGACGCGAATGACTGTCATATTCTGTGAACGATTTATCTAGGAATAATTGTTGACATGCCATATAATAACAAGTTAAATGGATAATACGATTGTCCGTAGACAAATATGTATATCGTGCGTTTCTTCTTCGGGTACCTATACTTATAAATACGACGATACATGAAATTGCATATATTTATACATATATATGAAAATGTATATAATCATTGGATAAGTATACGTGATCATTTTTCCTGATTTTGGAATCACTAATTTAATGCGTTACCAAAATGTACAAGATGCCATAAATATCTAAATGATCTTGCCTGAGACGTTTTTTAAGTTAGCTTGTATGTAAGAATGGAGAAAAAGAAAAACAGGTATTTATAATAGTTAAGCAAATTTTTTTCGTTCGATGATTTGTCAAATGAAAGATTGAGTTTTGTACGATTTCAACGAGAACAGCGACATAATCAAGAAATGTTTAAGTTCCTTTCACAAGTGTTTCGATGGTGTAATGTAGTGCGAAAAATAAATAGACGTGCAATATTTATTTTATGTCTTGATGTATTATAAGTGTATGGCGTGATTGTTTGTAAGTAGTTGTGTAAGAACTATTCGGGTCATATCGCTAGAGACGAGACATAAATTTGCTCTATACCGAAGGCAAAACACTAAAAAAACCAGATCACATTCAAATAAATTTTTAATATCCCAAAAACATTAGAGTAATATTGGTATTACAAAATTATCGTTGAAATATTCTAATTCGTATAAATTCTTTATAGTCCAACATGAAATTATATGCCTACAATTTCAGCATATCATATTATACAATATTAACATTCGTTACGAAGTAAGAAGAAAATATATTTAGTACGTGTATATCGATATTACATCGTCGTAGCGGAATCTGTACAAATATGATATTGCACGAATGTTCGGAAATTGTGAATTAAAAATTATATATATTTTCATTACAACTTCCCTTCATGCAACCTCACAGGTGTAGAGAAGATTGTGTCATTAAACACAATATTCAATTCATTTTTTACCGTCAAAATCTCTAAAACGCCGATAAACTAAATAGCTCGGAACAGTAAGTAAAAAATACTGTCAGCCACTAAAAATAGATTTTAGTCTGTATGTACATAAAATATCTAGCGTAGAGAAAGAGAAAATTTGTTTTATCTCTATATTGAAAAAAAGATAATAAAAATAAATCATTTTTATCATTTACTGTTCTCGTTATTGTGCTTCTCTTTCTTTAACTTTCTCCTCTTCTCTTGTTCCTCCTCCGACTTTACAATAGGTTGTCCAGTTTCTACACCGCTATCACTGTCAATGTTACTTTCCTGCGATAGTTTCGACTTTTTTACTTTCTTTGGCGAAACTTCAGCGTCACTTTGTTCTTCGGACGATTTTTCAAGTCTCCTCTTCAAGGATTCTTTGGTGTCTTTGTCGGTTAGTTCGGAGTTATCTCCGTTTTCAAGGGCAGCCTCCTTCTTTGCCTTCTTAAGCTTTCTCTTCATAGCCCGTACCTCCTCGGTTTCACTTTCTGGCTCATCTTTGACTGACACCGTTGACGGGTCGAACGAAAGCTCCGTTTCGGATGAAGAAGACGTGCGCTTCTTCTTGTGTTTTTTCTTCTTCGGTACTTTGAATTCTGTATCGCCCACTTGACTACTCTGCTCTACACTCTCAATCAACGGTTTCAAGATAGACTTGTACCCTTTTTCGTCCTCGGTATCTACCACCTCGTACTCAGAAATCTTTTTTAAGTGTTCACTGGTCTCGCTCGTCGACCTCTTCTTTTTCCTCTTTTTTGGTACATCTCGAGGTACCTCGAATATTGCCTCGGAATCGTTGGCAATCAAAGATTTGTCAATGGTTGATTTGTATTCCCTTTCATCTTCCGTATCCAAACATTCTGCTGGTTTCTTCTTTCGCTTTTTCGATTTTTTAATTGAATCTTCCTCAGTTTGCTCTGTAGAGCTATCAAGAGTTGGACTCACTAAATTTTTCAGCACAGATTTGTGGTTCCTCTCATCTTCAGATTCATCAACTTTGTTCTTTTTTGATTTCTTGTGTTTCTTTACTGGACTGGTGGGTGCTACGCTTTCTGCTTCACTAGAATCGTCAAATATCTTTCTCTGTGTTAATTCACTAATCGATGGTTTCCTTGGTCTTTCATCATCTGTGTCAGTAGGCGATTGTTCGTTTACTCTTGCATTCTTCTTTTGTTTCTTAGAAGGATTTTTTGGAGACTCCAAGTCAGCATTGTTTTGTTGTGTAAGTTCTGAATCCGACTCAGAGGTCAATGTACTTTTTCTCTTTCGTTTCTTTGTAGGAGCTTTGTTTTGCTCTTCTATGTCATCAGATTTAATCTTTAACTGTTTGACAGATGGTTTCTTCTCCATTTCATCTTCCGGATTAACCTCTACTTCAGAATCACTGTTAAAAACGACACGTTTATTTTCAGTTTTAAAAGTGATCTTTTTGGAATTTGAACTATTCCCCCTTGTCATCTCTTGAAACTCAGACTCGAATATAGCTGCAATCTGTTCATCAAAGAGTTTACAGCCATTCAAGTAATCCCTGTGAAAATAAAATTTGTAGTCAAATAATTCAATTAAATTTGTGTTATAAGAATATTAATACTGACTCTTCACGCAATAAACCACGAATGTATGGAAGTCTTGTTTTATAATCGATTTCTTCAGGTGTAAATCTCACCTCTTGGCCAACCTTAACTTTATCACCAGGCCAATCTTCTTCATCATCTGGCTTAGGAACAGATACGTTGAAAGCTTTGTGCAATAAAATACCTATATGATTTGTACCTTTCTTATTTACAAAACCTGAAACAAACAATGCACTATGAGCATTTGGAAAAAAGAGTTATATTATACATTCAACATAATGTGTCTACTACAAACCTTTCAGGCTTCGACCAACTTCTGGCCTAAAAATATAAAAATCTGCTTCAACATCTACATGTACAAAACATGTATCATACGTTAGATCACCCAAAGATGAGAGAAGCTTTGGATTGCGATATGCCAACACTAAACCGTTCAATCTGGAAGCACAAAATACAACAATGTTAGCATTCAATCTAAAAAATCCAGTTTTCAAATCACTGACATAACCCAAAAAATCAAACAATTTCCCTCCAACAAGCAACGAAACCCCAAAATAAGGAAATAACAACGTTAAAAGGAACATGAATCGTAAATCTAAGTTTAACCTACTCTGTATCGTAACAATTCAAGTTAGAATTGAGGATTTCGCGGAGAGCCGCGTTCAAGTCCGTCAAGTGGAAGGGATGCAGCCCCAGGTGCTTCTGGATCTTCTCGAGGTGGACGCACGAATCTTCGTCTTCGACTAGACCCTCGAGCTCGAGGTTCGTCCAGTGGACACCGGTTATCGTTTTGAAACCCATAATCGACACGAAATCTTATTGTCAGGTCGTCCTCGCGCTGGACTGCATTGAGGTTACGTTCGACGACTGCCCAAACAAACTCGCTCACTTTTGCTTGCTGCACACGTGTTTCTGCTATGCATCTTACATATACCCCTATACCTATATATACTTGTTATAGGCATAGTTCGCTAATATGTAAATGTATAAATTATGGAAACTGAAAAATGTTTGGATAAGAGCTTTATTATTGAATATACTTACTTACCTATATAATATTAGTACAAAATTATTTACATTAAATGAGTACTTTTTAACGTAATGCTAAATATGCTGTGTAAAGTAATCATTGTGGATAAATACAATAAGTATTTATGAGATTTCGATTTAATTTTTAAATAATTAGTAATTGTGTTTTCATACGAAATTGGCAAAAAAATATTTTTCAAATTTCCATGCAATGAAATAAAGACACAAATGTCTCTAGAATCTAGAAATTTCTGTTTCATCAGCGCTACTTCATCGGAACTAAATCTCTATAACGATGGTAAACTGGTATCTGCTGGTGTAAACAGAGTTTGAAAAGTAAAAAAAACGATAATAACAAAAGGATTCGTCGTTACTTCGAAATATTTAGAAAAGCAAAGAACGTCAAAATCCTGTACTCGTGTTATTTGCAAGGCAACGCGTACGTTTTCTCATAAAAAAACGTTTATAGAGACGAGCAACAGGAGATCGTCTGCTCGATCAAATCCCCATCATTTCCCATGATCTCCATATTATTTTTCGACCTCGATTTTTTGGCGGTATGCAACGTGCAGTGTTGAAAAACGCGGGTAGGGTTTTCTGCTATTTCCTCGACGTTCCCGCCTCATTTTTCTGGTGAAGATGTGAAATTATCGTATTGTCACGGTTTAATTATTGTTTGTCTCGGTTTTTATTTATTTTTTTTGTGTGGGATCGCGAGTTAAGTGTCAGAATGAACGCTTGCGTTGAAGATCTGGAGAACAATGAAAACGTTGCCAATGGCTGCAGTGTCATCAGATGGAAAAAAGACGATGCTCAAGCTATTTCTACGTCGCAAGATCTGTTTTCAGGTATTTGTCATATGAGAAATTAAATGATGATTTTGCTATATGGGGTTGTCTTGGTGAATCTAACGAGAGAAATATGCTAAGATAAACTTGTGATGGAATGCATGAAATTTTTGCTTGTTGCTTCTTGCATATTTTTAATTTTTGTTGTCTTTAACTTGTATAAAACTAACATAGATGTTTAAAGGAATTATTATTTGTAGTGACATAACAAGTCGTTAGAAACAATTTGGACTAACATACAAAGTATGCAAAACGTTAGTAGAATCTAGATAATGCACCATACGCACAGTATTCGGTTATTACATTATAATTTGAGTTTTCACACACTGTATTTTTAACTTTTTGTAGATGATGACCAATTAAGGGACTCTGCTTTTCAATCACCAAAAGTAGTAGCTAAAAATGACACTTTAAACTCTTCGATTATTTCAATAAAGACCCCAATACTTTGTTCAAAAGTAACTGAAGAGTAAGCACAAATATCTCTATTCTTTTTATTATTAAAATTGTTTTTTAAATAGAAATACTTGCCTAATTTATCAGTTCTTTCGATTTTTGACATATGCTTTTTAACATGCTAATATATATTTGTAGAACTCCTGGAAGGGCAGTAGTGCCAAGAACTCCGGCTGACCTTTTGCCTTTCATAACAAAAACAAGTGTACTGTGGACTAGTGACATGGAAACCCCAGAGGGTAAACTGAATGACAAGGCAGAAAACTGTGATGTGACTGTAAACTCTGAAGTTCAAACTGTAAGTTTGTAATTGTAAGATTTTCTAAATGAAATTCATTTGTTTTTGTTGTAACTGTGTCATTATAAGTGAATTTTACTTTTAAAAGAAATACAAAGTTTTTAATTATATTTAGTAGTTATAAATCATCAATACAAAAATATCTGATTTAAATTTAAATAAAAAATCATTGAGTGAATTACAACCAACTTCAACATTCTCAACCAAATTTTATTATAAAATTTAGAATAATACAACACCGAATCGGCATCAGCGTTCACCAAACTGTAAAGATATAAAAACAGACAAAATGGATATTATTTCTTCTCCAGTACTTGGAGGAGGGAAAAAAAGGGCTAAGCGAAAAGTAAAGCGCAGAATACTTAATAGTGTAGCCTTAGATCCAGACAACAATAATGATCAGCAAAGTGTCAGTAGCAGTAGCGATAAGGTACCCTCTGAAGCTAGCTCGGTGAACAATGAACCATTTTTTGATGTCAAACCAGAAATGAAATTAAATATAATTGAAGAAAATAGCAAACCAAACAATGAAGAGTGCAAAGAAAATAAAAAGTTAGAAGTAAGTAATGCATTGTATCAACTGTCATAAAAAATAAAACAATTGAATACTATTGTAAACATTAATTTTTGGTTTTTTTTCAGGAAGCTACTGCCTTTGATAAAAATAGCAATACTTCAACTCAAGACTTTTTCTCCAATGCATCATTCAGTTCCATTGATCGCTTATGTTGTAACATTCCAGAAGAGAAGCTAAGCTCAGTACCTGAATCAGAAAATAAAGAAAACAATATTATAGTCATTAAACAAGAAATTATTGAGGAAGATCATAAGCCCAATATCAGCAATGATGTTCTTGAAAGAGTAGCTGCAATTAAGCGTAATCAAAAACCTTTGAGAAGATCGATTGATATAAGTCATACTGTTATACCAAAAGAAGAATTTTCTAAATCAGTTAGGGAACTTGAACTGGCAGATGCAAAATTTAGTCAAGACAAAAAGAAAACTTCAAAGATTCAACACAAATCTTTAAGATTAATGTCTTTTTCAGAGTTAACTTCGTCAGAAAATTTAATGAATATAAAGAAAGAAAAGTCTCCTGAAAATGACAATCATGACGTACCAGCTGAAATAATGGATGATTGGAATGTAGACATTTTTGCAAATATAAATGTTGATACAGAAGAAAAAATTATACACAATACTACAGAAGTTGGCTTCTGTAGTGCCAGTGGGAAAGGAATTTCCATTAACGAAAAAAATCTCCAAAAAGGTATGAGAATGTACAAAGAAATAGAGAAACAGATAAGTAGTAATAATGATCTTTTGGCTCTGGAAAAATCAAATGCAAAATCAAGTTTGTCAAAAGAAACAGTAAATCAAACAAAGATACGTATTAATGTACCAAATAATGATAAAGTAAATTTAAAAATAAAAAGTGAATCCAGTGGTAGCATTGCAACATGTGTGACTACTGAAGATGGATTTTCTACAGCCAGTGGTAAAAATATAGCAATTAGTGAAGATAAAATACTGGATTATGCGAAAATCTACAATGAATTAGAAAAAGAAAATCTAAACGACAATAGTTTTCTAGAATTGAAAAATAAAAATACCAAGTCAAACAACGTACAACTAGGAATGAATCCTATACCTAAAACCAAACTAGTTACAAAAATCAAAACTGAAGATAGCAAAGTGTCAATGTCAAGTGTCAAGAAATGTATAGAAGACAAAAAACAGGACACACTAAAACTTTATGAAGAGCTAGACTTAAACGAATTTTTAGAACCAAAATTTGCATCTCCGAGTGAAATGAGAATAAATGATGGTTTTGCGACAGCTGGTGGCAAAGATATCAAAATCAGTGAACAAAAAGAGCGTTTGTATTCAAAAATATATAATGAATTAGATGATGTTGATGAAAATAGTTTACTGGGTGTTAAGAAAGATATTGCTTTGAAGCCGATCACTATTAAGAAGCCTAAAGATAAAGCAGTAATCAAATTTAATAATAAAAAGACCGTCGTAAATAATTCAGATACAATTGAAACATTCACGATTTACAACAACCTTACTAAGAAAACGTCAACAATTTCAAGCACAGAGGTTACAGGCGATGGTTTTTCAACAGCTCGCGGCAAGGAAATCAAAATAAGCGAGGATAAAGAAATTATATATGCCAAAATTTATAATGAACTAGGTGATGCTGATGAAAGCGGCCTTATCAACGTTAAGCAAAATAAGACATCGAAACAACCTGTTCAAAAACCAAAAGACAAAGCTTTGATTGTGTTTAACAACAAGCAAACTAATGCAGGCAATAAACCTTCTACGGTCACAAATAACATGAACACAGTACAACAAAGTTCAGAAGCATCAAGTGACGGTTTTTCAACAGCTGGTGGCAAGGGTCTAAAAATAAACGTTGATAAAGAAAGATACTATTCAAAGGTGTTCAACGAATTAAGCGAAAATATTCGCGATGAGAATTGCTTCCTTAACATGAATAAAAAGGCACTGCCCAAAGTAGCCGATAAAGCGAATAACAAAGCTACCGTTGTGTTCAATCATAAGAAAACTGTACCTGCAACTTCAGCAGCAGCAAAGGTCTCCATGGATAATGACGATGATGCTTTTTATAATCTTGACGACGCAGAAAATCTCCTTGTTCATGCCAAGCAAACTGCAACAAGCAAAGAAGCTAGTGGCAACCGTCATTTCACTGTTCCGAATACGTCAAATGTAATAAAGAAAATTGATCAAGCGTCAGTTGCTGCCCAAAAATTGTCTATAAAAGAAGAAAAGATACAAGCGAACAAAAAGGTTTCCGAACCTGTTGTACAAACACCTTCAGAAGAGCAAAAGCATATGGGCTTAGATAAGCCTGAAAACAGCCATCTAAACAAATTAAAGCGAAAATTGGAACAATGCGAGGTAAAACGTCCTGAAAGATGTCGTTCTTTCGGCGGATTCCCAGGTAGCAGCAACGAAGGCGTCTCGTCTACCAAGTTGAACAAATCCGATCCGTACAACGACTCGGTCAATCAACCCCTGCAGAAAGGACTGTCGGTCAGTCAACACTTTGATCTTCACTCCGATTCTTGGCTATCCAAACTCGAGCTGAGTTACCTTAACACCAGCAAAGCCAAGTCGCCCGAGGCCAACAAAAAGATCGATACGAAGAAGCAGGAAACTTCAACAGCGCCGAGTGATGGGAAATCCAGTGCAGAGAAGTCGGATGATTTTTCAGGATTCTCTTATAAAGAGTGTACGGAGAGCTTTAGGATGTACGCAAACTTTGAGAAATTTTTAAAAAGGCACATCGCGAGATTCAGAGAGATGAGGGAGCTAATCATCGAAAGCGGCCACACTATTTCCATTTCGAACCAGACTACGTCGAGGCAAACGTTGAGTATCCATTGCGACTGTGCAACAGACCTAAGAAGAGGTATGGTCGAGTCCAGTTACATTTTGATCGATACGCCAGAGAAGCCTGTATTCAAATTACCCGAGAAGAATCAGGCTAAAGCAAAGGAAGATGAGCCCAAAGAGAAGAAGGCAGATAAAAAAGTTGTGGAGAAGCGAAAACACGCCGATACCGACAGCGATACGCCATTGTCGACGCTGAAGAAGCCTAGGACTGGAAGTGAACTGCAAGGTCGCAAACTGTTTTCCGACGACTCGGAGGCCGATGAAGAAGATGAAGCAGGACGTAATATCGAGAATTTGATCCAGAGTCTACCGTTAACGCCACCGCCGACGGTGGAACTCACTGAGGCAGAATTAGCTGAATTGGCCGAAATGCGGATGGATGCGATTATGCAACAGGTACGTGTACACGTAACTAATTCTGATGTTTATGATGGTCTAAAGGTTCGAGTTTATATTTTTTTAATTTCTCAGGAAAAGATGATTCGAATCAAGAAACGAATCGAAGTTAAGCCAATTATAGGATATCTGCTACGCGAAAGACTTGCAAATAGTAAAAATCGAAAGACTTGGACAGATTATGTAGGCAGTTCCGTGCCTACGGCTCGTTCTATTGAACAAGTAAGAGTTTTGTATTTAGTTATAGAACGAACGTTTAAAATTGCATCTGTCTACGTAACCGGATTTATTATTTTTTTTTTCTTTAGATAAAACAAAATTATCCCGATGACAAAATATTGGAAGTTACGGCAGCGAATGCCACCTGTTACAAATTTTTGTCCTCTAATTTTGTTAAGTACGTGATTTTTGGTTTTTCAATAATTTGTTACATAATAAAGTACTTATAATAAATTATGTTTTTCAGCAATAAAAGAGTAGTGAGTTTAGAACTTGAAGATAACGCCCGTTTGATTTTCGATGAACACGGTCATGTCGGCGTTTCTGAGTTCGTAAATGCTTTTATGGCTATGCCAGGAGTCGATCCAAAACTTCTTCCTGCGGGTTGGATCGAAAATCACTATAGATGGATCGTATGGAAATTGGCATCTATAGATCGAATAAATTTTCAAACGGCTGAATTACCAAAGTAATTTTTTTCGACCACATTCGACTAAATAATATTTATTATTAATATGTGAATCTTGTTTATTTCAAGGATGTTAACGCCGGATCGCGTTATGAAGGAACTGAAATATCGCTACGACCGAGAAATCGACAGAGCTCAAAGGCCAGCTCTGAGAAAAATTTTAGAAAAAGATGATGTTTCAACCCGCCGGATGGTTCTGTGCGTCTCTTTGATCGAAGATGTAACATTTTGATATTTATTTTCTCGTTTTCATAACGCATAAATATATATATATAGCCATTGACTTTTTATTTGTATTTATTTATAGACTTCAAAGGGTGATAGTAAAGACAAAGATGCTAAACTAATGCTGGGTTTACCACGCTTCAGGATTGAAGTCACAGACGGATGGTACAGCATTCCACTTACCATAGATAATGCGATGGCAAATCACATTTTATCTGGCAAAATCAAAGTAGGCACGAAACTCGTGACGTATGGTGCCTTATTGCTGGAATGCGAGAGGGGCTACTTTCCCTTGGATGTAATAATTGATCATTTAATTTTAAATTTAAAAATATATGGCCTTCCCTATTTATTTAAACAAGAAATTCATTTAGAAACCAGCCGACGCGAGTTTAAAAATATTTACGAACTGCACGAGGAGAGCGAAGTGGGACACTAAATTAGGCTACCAAAAAAGTCAAGGTCCAATACCCGTAAGATTAAGGAATATCGTTATGGGCGGAGGGATGGTCGGCGAAATAACAGCCGTCACCGCGAGGGTCTATCCACTTTTGTACAGAGAAAAAACTCCGGATGGTCAATCAAGTATGGAAATAAATTAAGTAGAGGATAAATATTTTCAGATGTATAAATAATGTATTTCTTTTCTTTTTTTTAAGTATATCGCAATTCGCGTAGCGAAGAAAAGGCAGCAATAGCTTACGAGCGCGCTGTTGAAAAGCAGGTAGACGCCATGTACGCGCAAGCTGAAAAAAAATTCGATTCGAAAAAGAAATCGGACTTTGACGATGATCTGGAAAATTCTCAAGTAAACGCCTTTATCACTTGTTTTTTAAAATAAAAGTAAAGTTTCCTTTTAACTGTATGTAATTAATTTTTTTTTAGACCGAGTCAACATCTCAGGTACGAGTTCGTGGACAGAGAAACTGGGAGCGCAAACAAGAGGAGCTCAAAGAGCGACTAGAGACGGAAGTGCGACAGGGTCTGCCGCCGCCTAGAAAAGTGACCCCGGTATTGAAAGTCCGACTCTTAGATGACATAACTACAGCCATATTGACGATTTGGGGTGCCAGCGACGATTCAGGATATGACATCAAGGAAGGCAATACCATCACTGTATATAATTGTTATGCCATGGGAACGAGGTAAATGAGCCGGTTAATTATTTTTTTTATTCCTAGTTTTACTGTTAGGCTACTTTTATTGTTTCTTTGCGGAAGGCAATATACCTACATCAAGGATTTGTGCTAAATCATTTCACCCTTTATTGCATTCTCGGATTACTTTGGTACACAGTTAAATCTTTAGATAAAACAGTTTGCAACTCGTAAAGCACTCCAGCAAGGAAATTGCCGTCGGCAAATGAAAGCTATTTTTTCATCAAGTGGGACAACTCAATTCACTCGACCATTCTTCATCGTAAATCCATGACTCAGAGTATATATACCTCTTGAACTTTTCCACGCCGACTGTTCATCTTTCCCTTTTTTCGCGCTCTCCTTATCTCCTCTACCCAAAACAAATACTCGCTTCTCTCGAGATCGCGCATCTCGCATGACTCAGTCATCCAGAAATTTTCGCCTCAAACATCGTAAAGATAAGCGTCTCCGGAGTAAAGTTTACGCATTAGGATTAAATTTGTGTGTAAGTTAAAAAGCGGATCTCGTTTTTACAGAAATGGCGAGCTGAATCTTACGGCGAACAGGATTACGCACATCAAGTCGGAGCCGCTGTTGAAGTTACCTTATCCCATGAGGTTCTGTACTCTGATACCGGACATTACGGCAGTGAGCTTCGATCCCAAGTTCTGCGAGTTTGACACCGTGGGTGTCGTCGTGTCGACGGGCCCTGCTCCTTACGTATGTTTGCTTTATCGCGTAGAGATATCTTTTTCAAGTGGCTCGCTCAAGAGGGATGAGTGTTGTTACTTATGCTTTTCTAGCCGATGACAAGCTGATTTTAGTATCAGCATCGCTCTTATGAAAAGTGTAGATAATAGCACTCTCGTTTTTTGTTTTGAAAAAGCAACAAACTAATTCAATTACTGATTTTTCCGTTTACTTTTTTTATAACTTATTAGTAATTATTTTTTATATTTACAAAATACAGGGAATGAAAAATTTCGAAGTAGTCAACATGGCGTATCCGAAGCCAGACAATTCCGGATCGTCGTATCTATCGATACTATTTTGGAACGGCGTATCGTCCTTTGGTTACCAAGCAATTTTTTCTGTGGGTGCTCTCATTGCCTGTACTAATTTGGAATGGAGACGAAATACTTCATGGAACGTCGCCGTGGCTTACTGCTCAGAGAGAACCGTTTTTACGTGCAATCCAAGGCAGCAGTATCTTAACAGTGGGCTACGTAATCTCAGGGCATTAGTTCAGGTGCATTATCAAATTTTTGTCTGAAAAATGATTATAAATAACTTTTATCAATAGGTATTATAATTATTACTTAATAATAATGTTTTTTAATTTTTCAGAATCCAATCACATACGCAGAAAGCTGCGTCGAAGAAGTAACGAACGAGTTGTCTAAAAAACCTTTTCCGCGTTCGAATCAGGGCACACCAACAAGTTGGCCGGACAGATCCCACAACTCTTCGTCTTTCCTCAGCCCGATGGACAACCACACTCCGGGCCACGCAAGTATACAGAAACGCCTGGAGAAGCTTTCACGTTACGGAAGTTCTGCAGATGTCTCGCCGATCGTGTTAAATAATAGTTCCGTCAGAGTGAAAAAGGATTATACGCCCGTAACGCGCAAGAATTCGTGACGTTGGCGTGAAATTTTATGTAAAGAGTAGACATGTATGTATACAGTAGTATGATTTTTAAAAATGTTGTGTCATGATTTTTTTTTTTTTAATCAAACAATTTAAACGCGTTGGCTAGTGGATTGTTTAATTAGTATTGTATTAAATATAATGCAATTAAAAATAGTTTACGAATCGTAAACGCTAAAAATAATTGTATAAATAGATCTAAGTGCCAACGTTTCGAAAAATCTATGTAAATACTCTATAATGTGTTACGCTTTTTACGGCAAAATTAAAAACAAAGAAGTTCTCGCGCTGAGAGTGAAAGCGTACGTAAAGGCATCAGCAGCTCATCGAGGATCGCTTTTCATGAATCATCTTCCTCGTAATTCCAGGCGATCCCCGATACGCGACAAGCCAAAGAGCCGTTACAAGTTGGAACTGCCCCCGACCGCAGCTGACAAACAGTTTTCGTGATAAGGTATCGCGACGCACGAGAAAAGGGACAGATACGGGCGACTGTAGCGCGAAAACACGAAAGCTGATTGTGAAGGTCATTTTGTTTCTTGTACATTACTCTATTATCTACGTTGAATAGTTTATCGGCTTCTGATACAAGCAAGATAAAAAGTTATGTATTTTTGTTTTATTATTACTTCGAGGGTGAATAAAATCGATAACTCTAGTGTGCACCCAAACATGATTTTTCCTTTTTAATCAACCTCGTAGTTTACCAAAAATGATTGTTCTCAAGAATCCTATTACTTATAAAAGTGTAATTAAAATGTATTTGCGTTTTGTTCAAACTATTATTGTGCGCCAATCAAAACGTAATACGTAAACTAGAGGAAAAAACGCAAATCCGCACATGCTTGCGGTATGACAAAACGAGAGCGCAACTCTTACACTAGCAGAATTAATTTTTTCACACGTCTAAGGTTACGTGAAACGGAGCTAGCCGCGGAAAAGGGTTCTTATGGAACTGGCGCAACCGAGTTCCTTGACACTCGAGGTGGCGCATAGCTGTGCACAACATACATATAATGCGCACGCGCTGCACAAGGACAATATCACGGGAAAGAGAGGAAGGGGATTAGGAGCCATCAGGGGGGCGCACAGTACAGTTATGTCTTTCTGCGCGCATAGTGGCAGGACCTCGTTATTCGATCTCTTCGGGGCCGTGTAGACTACGACGCAGAATAGTGGACGGTTTAGAGCGAGAGGGGAAGAGCGTTAGGCAGGTATATGCGTCGGGACAGGCAGGTGATCTTTCGCTGGTAATTTGCGTATATCTTATACTCGTTGGTTCGTTATTACTTTCTAAAATCGTTTAGCTGTCGTATTTAAAATAGAAACTTTATTTTTATTCAGATGTGAGCAATTAGTATAAATCATTTTTGAAATAACTTGTGAATAAAACTGAATAATCTGTTTAAACGTCAGCTGGGATCCGATGAACTTATAAAAGTATTGTATTAGTAAGACTAAGATAGATAATTCAAGCGACGGTTATCCAAGTATTTACACAATCCTCTTGACAAGCTCTATAATACAAGCCAGAAAAACTCGTCTCCGGCGCATCTCATTCACATGGTCTCATCCGTTATTTGCTTTTCCTCCTCGACGCTTCCTCTTCTTCGGTTCGCACCTTCCCCTCGACGCTCCGGTTTACATTTTAAACACCTTCGCCGCCTGCACACGAGAGAGATACTGCAGAGCGTCCCAAAGTGGGATAGCTATACTTTTATAGCGCAGGTATAATTCGTGTAGGTAATGACTTGTCGAAAAGCGTTTAGTATATTAGGGAGGAACCAAAGTGTCGTAATGAAGTCCTATGATGGACGTTTTGAGTTCCCGCAGGCGCGCGCCGGAGAAAAGAGTATAGAGAATGCGGATGATTCTGTACGATGATATGTACAATGTTAAATTATTCTATTTGATAATGAGCATATATTAGTTGTGAAATGCTTAACCGATTGTATTATTTTAGTATTCTACTGAAGAAAGGACAATAAACGCTAATAGAAAATAAAAAATAATAATCACAACGGTAAAAAAATGTGTCACGAATAAATTGAAGTTTCAAAACTCCAATTTAACGATCGCACAACTCGATCAATTCATCAAATAAAAAATAGCAACAATTCCCGCAAAACTCCTCCCCGTACGACATATAGCTGCAGCAGCGAGCGCTTGACATATTATAGGTGCCGCTGCCGACTGGCGCAACAGTAGTACAGTACCTACTCTCCGCATCGCACGCTCGGCTGCTCCGCAGAGCGAGCTATAAGCGCTCAGTTCGACGCGCACCGGCCTGCGAGCCGCACGTGTTTTGTATACCGCTCCGCGTTCTTTCTCTCTCTCTATATATTATATACAACTCTACTTGCGCTCGTACAAGTATATATTGTATACTATTGTACACGATCCTGCTGCCCTATATATACGAATATAATAAAGGAACCGGTCGAAAATTCAAAAGGCTGCACACCGGTGGTCACGGTTAATACGTATAGCGATGAACTTACTACACAGTAGTGCGGCTACATCAAGGCTCGTTGTTGTTATTTCGTGATTGGGGGAAAGCGTGCAGCAGTGCAACAAGAACGCAACGCGCGGTGAGTCCGAGTGACAGTAGCGTTCGTTCGTTTGCGCCGTGAAATGACGAGCGAGAAATGTATATTACTGCTGCAGGCGGGAAGAGGATCGTGCATCAGTGAAATTTGCTGAATGACGGAGAGAAAGAAGTGCGCGATATTTAGGCTGTGTGTATTTATACAATACTAAATATCGTACGTATCTATACATGTAATTCTCTCGAGTGTGCCGCAGTGTATATACGTGACAATTATTGATGTGCTAAAAACACGCTAGAGACGTGTGCGTGCGTGTGTATACACAGAGAGAGTTTGTTTACGAATTTTTCCAGTGCTTCTATTTATAACCTCTCGAGGTATATATACATATACATTGCAGTTACAGTCAACGAACGTCTCGAAAATGAGCGAAACGTCGCCAAAAGTCGAGTTCGCCCTGGGCAGCGAAGTTTCACCGGGTCACTTTTTCAAGAGCACCTTTGCTCGATCTTTCGTCACGAGTCGTGCTGATTCGACCAAATCTTTGGACTACGAGTTTGGCTATGACAACGGGACCATAGTAGAGGAGGACCATCTTCATCATCATCACTCGCCCAGTCATTGCCATTTTAATAGTAGTACTAATAGCGGTAGTAGTCATAATGCTGGAAATAGCAGCTTCTACTCGCTGGTGAATTTCGGGGCGGAGACTGAGCAGCCGAATTCGGCCGTTTGGAGCGTTGGACAGGTAAGCGGGAGATTTACGTTATACTCTTGTGTTGATTTTTGGGGATCGACTATTCTGTGCAGGCAGTGATACTATTGAGTTCTTACTAAGTGAATTTACACTTATCGTATTTTTAACTAATACCAAGAATCGCCTGAAAAATAACACGTCTTATCTGATTGCATCCTCTTCTGCAAACGTCGCTGTCTGCATCATCGCGTTTTCCAAAACAGTGATGTCAAGGTTTACCTACACACACACACACCGGCGAGAGCGACGAACGCTTACGCAAAAAAAGTAATCGTCGCTAATTAAGGTTTAATTAAACGGCGTTTCGTTAACTAATTTACCTACATTTGAATTTACATGGTTATCTTACACACGCGGTGATGGGTAAGCGGGTTAAGGATGAAATTGCATAAAATTTTAAAAAATTCTCTCCACTTTCGACCATAACGTTATAATTGACATAATGCGACTTCTCTCCGAAGTTCCACTTATGTATGCGCCTATGCAGATTAGCGTATCTCGAATACCGGGAATTCTATTGGTTTTCACTTCGCGCAAAGATATACTATGCCGGGAATGCATCAGCGCTGATGCACAATCTCTTCCTCTCATTGGTATACATCAATCTGATAGCCGAGGGAACTGTGTTAAACGCACTCTTTAAATATTTACTACGTATACACACGCAGTTTAGATAATTGAATTTTGTCCCTTACAATAACTACTACTACTACTACTACGATATATTCATGCGTATAATATTATAACTTTTTCCTGGGACGTTACGCAAACGCGCGCGCGCTTGAACAATAGGAACAATCGGCGCGAAAATTCAAACAGAGATACGTATATTACACTATACGCCGTTCGAAACAAATAACCCTAATTCACCTTACAAGCACCCTCTTACTGAAAAAAAAAAAAATCTCATTGGTAGGATACTATAGTATATATTAGATACTCGCTACCGACTTCTTCTTCTTCTTCGGCTGCATCCCGGCTAGTTTTGCAAGCGTCGATTTGAATACAATCGCATAGACGAGATACGCTAGACTGTGCAGCGCGCGAAGCGCGTAACCTTTTGTTACTGTGTGCGATACATCGGACTAACATTACATTGTATATACGCCGTGTGAGACAGTATAGGTATAGTATATATATAGGGGCTTTCGGCCTTCTATCCGCAAGTTCGACTTGGAAAATATCGAGGCTTCTTGCGTAAACCGAGGCTATCTCTCTCGAGTTTCTAATTTTCTTTTTCTCGTCTGCGAGGTTGACTGCACTTTTGCAAATATACCTGCTAACGTAAATTCAAACTTTTATGAGCATTGTAAAAGCGTTAAGGTGATTGTTGACAATTTCGACTTGTTTAAAAATATCGACTGACTTTATTATGCTAGAGATATAGATATAGTCTCAGTTAGATTGAAAAAAGTATATTCTTGACGAAAAGCACACACGAAAATCGTTTACTTTAAACATATTCAAATCGCCGACCGGCATAACGGTTAAATTTCATCGAACACCGCAATATAATTCCAAAGACGCCGTAATATACGCAAATTTCATGCAAATCGCGCCAATTACACGCGTCCAGCAGAGAGAGAGAGAGAGCAATTCAAAAAACAAACAAAGCCCCAAACGATTTCGGTCTCGGCCCCACCTATATGAATACATATTCTCCTCGTTTCGCTCGCAAAATATCTCCAGTTTTCTCATCAAAGGCAAAGTCACATATATACAATATAACGATCGCTAGAAAATGTCTACGTATGATATACATATAACGCATTTCTTCTCTCATATGTTCCAGCAGCAGCAAAGTCCCACCAGCGGAGTAATACAGCCGACGCCGGAGCTCAACGAGCTGGAAAAACTGCGAAAGGTATATTAGAGTCCCATTTTATGCTCTTATTATACATAGGCGGACTTGAACTCGTCTCTGATAGTAATGGATAAAGGGGATCGGCTATGTGCAGTATATTATATTGGCTTGAGAGAGAAGTGAAACTTTCGCGAGAGAATTTGACGTATATATACAGATAAGGACGTCGGGTTGTCTGGGTTATTGTTATATGAGGGACCGGGCGGATGATAATGGGGATAGTATATACGCCTCTTACGGGGAGAAAATATAGGAGCAAAAATGAAATGGAGCTTATGATGAGCTCAATGAGAGCGTCCGTGGGTACGGAGCATGTTGAATGGATTCCTGATGCGCGGAGTGCGATACGAAATTCTTTAGTCTTGTATTATACATACGCGATGTATCTATTCTGAACGTCTGGTTTTTAAGTAATAATTATACTGTGAGTCAAATTATTAAAAGTAAAATAAGAGGCTTACCGATAAATTATTTAATATCGTCACAAAATTTTTATTATCAAAAAATTCTCACAGTCTATACTCGTACCATCCCCGCCATCAAAGTCTTCATTACGGCACATCGTCGTGAATCGTCGCAATACGGGGCCACTGGTCTCTTCTTTCCATAATGTACATATATATATCCCTGGGGATATTACGGCTGCAACGCGATATCGCTTTCCAGTCTTCCTCAAGCATAGTCGGACACTCGATCGTCCTCGCCGTTACGAGCGCGTCGCGGATGACTAGTGTTGCCTACTATATACTACGTCGCTGCTGCTCGTTGCCGTAATGATACTAATCCTCTATCCTCGAGAAATGAGTATGGTGACTGCAGACTATAATATGACTGCGAGCGAGCGACGAATCGCGATTTTGCGACACATCACTACAGAGCGAGCTTGGAAATTAAAGTTATTCAGCCGCGCGCGCTTTGCGACACTTCCTGCGACATTTTCGACATTTTAATTGCTCGCGGATGCAGTGCGTCGCTTCCTCTTTTTCTTTTTGTTGGGAACACCTGCTTTTATTGGGGATTGTCTGGGTATAGCTTGTTGTTTCAATTTGCGAAAGGAATTTTTGAGGGCGGTGATAATATATTCTATTAGTGACTCACGGAGATGATAATTGAGTATATACGAATTGATTCGAAATTTGGAAACGAGCGAATCCTCTGCGTTCGTATAATTGATTATCCGGATCTATTAGACGCGCTAATCCTAATCTACAGCCGCTCATTTACATTCCAAGAATCTTCTTTCTTATAAAGAAAAAAAAAAAGAAAAGTACTCGTCATCTGATGCTCGTGTGAAAACACACGGGATTTCAGCCTCAATTAAAATCGCATTTCTTCCTTCTAAACACCGTCACGTTATGCCATCTTCTCTCCCTATTAGAGATCCCCAAAAGTCGTTCTCCTAGAACGCATAAATTCAAAATCCCTCCGACGACGTCGCGCCGCAGGAAAAAGTAACAACATCCTGTCCCGGTCTTATATACACTGAAATCCGTCGCTTTGCCGCAAAATCTCGTAGGTGTATATAGCTATACACGCAATTATTCATTCCAGGAGGTAACTGACCACGTTTCCGTCTCTTGTTCGAGCGCTAAACGTATTCCCTTGTATAATATAGCGAGAGCCAGAACTGCGTGTGTCAGGACGGCGAAGACGTTTTTATTCTCGCGCTGCGACGCGCTTTGTTCCCTTTGCGCGAAGGGATTATATATATACTTTTTTTTGTTCGATGATGTGTCTATTTAGCGATTGTAGAGGTTTCAATTGAAAGACGTTATACCAAAGTAGACACGAGAGTGAAGAATTTCTAGTACTATTTTTCCATTAATAGTATACGATGATTTGCATATACATTTGTATTCAAGTAAAACAGAAAAATCAAAACTCAACGTCAAAATTACAAACCCCCGAAAACGCCCACCCATAAAAAAAACAAATCCACACACCGGCGACATTCCCCGCTAAAAGTACAAAAGCGGCCGCAGTCGAGTGAGCTCAGGTAGCCTCGGGAGCTCGCTTCGCTCGACGCGTGGGCGCGAGTATATTATAGAAACCTGGCAGACTCGCGCCGGCCGGAAGTCCGCCTCGGACCCTCCCGTAATTATTATCGGCCGACCGGCCTACGGCTCCTCCCCTCCCCCTTTCGTAGAGCTTGATACGCGCGTATGTATATATACGTATATATGCGCTGTACCGAGATAGCCGCACATCGTGTGTATACGTGGATTTATATATAAAAAGGAGACGCGCGCGGGGTGAGTCATATGACTGGACTGGTCGAGGTGTGCGCCGTTGTTTAAAAAATGGACTGGTAGCGAGGTGTGGATCCGTCTGCCGGTTAATTGAATGAATGCGATTTTAATTTGATTAAAAGTTTGCTTCTTTTTTAATTAACGTCAGCAAAAAATTGATGTGATTATTTTATACCACATGATCTCATCTTCTTCATTGTATAAGAAATTTTTGAGCTGAGCAGCGGCAACCTTGAGTATATTATATCCCCTCTGCTATAGAAACTGATTTGCATAAAAACGCGTAATATTCTTGTTACATCTAAGAACAGAGCTCGCCGTCCACATATTAATAGGAAATTTTGTGCGGCTTACTCTCACTCTCGATTCAACGCACCTTTCGCTTCTCGTATATATACTCGCCGCTTCGTTCGTCTAACAGCAGCTGCATGACGCGTGTCGGTTCGTGCATTGTTTTTGTAAGTCGCTGTACACCTATCTTCGCTCTCTCTCTCTTTCTATATACACGTGCGCTTACCCTTTCTAATGAATCTTTTTATTCTTCTCGGTCTTTCTTTCTTCCTCGTTCTCGAAAGTCACCGCAACGAAAGGCAGTTTTGGCGCACCGCGCACATGTGTGTTTTTGTACGGTTGTTTTTTGTCTCTTAGGCTGCTCATATAGAAATTCAATTAATTTACGCTAGTAGGAGGTGGAGTATCTCGTTAGCGTGGACTAGTTTCTCGGTATTTTTATGTAGGACACATAATGAATTTATTGACAAATAGTGTATTAGCGAAATTATTGATGTATTTTATATACAGAATTCTCTTTGCGGGTATACTTAGAGCGATGGAAAACCTTTTACATATATGTGTATAGGTATATTACCGAAGTACCGTGTATATTGACGCAAATTTTTCCGCCTATAATTCATATTAATATTGTCACCGGGGTCGAATCTGTTTCTTCGATGACGCACGTAGTTCTTGAAAAAAGATAATATATAGGCATTTCCCATTAGTGCAGCAGAAGCATCCATCCCTAACAAACCTATTCGCTCCGTTTAAAGCTGGTGGCGCCCTCACTTGAGCAGACTCTCCTATGTTAAATCTTATGGACGAAAAATATTAAGAGCAGACGCCACGAGCGTAACCAAACGACGCTTGTATTGTGAATCTCCTTCCCCCACCTCAATGCTGACTGACTACTTGATTACTCCGGTGGCGACACCAGGTGGTCAAGTTTGCAACCTGCCGAAATTTTCCAAGCGTGCAGTTAACCACACGGATGAGGTGATTGCTGTCTCGGCAACATTTCACATCGAGCAAATCGGCAGCATGCTGGACCTTATTGAGGGCATCTACTCCGAGCAAGCTACCCAAGAACTCGGATGGCTAAGCAGTTACCAGGATCTCCATACCCACCGACAAAGACTTCAGCGTGAGCGTAAACTCGCCCGGGATCGTCGTCACGAGCGTCAACAGGAGATTCTATGCCATCTTCGTATTGTAGAATGTGAGGCGGATAATCTACGTCGAGAGAACGAACTGCTGCGTAGGGAGAACGTAGTACTAAAACGGCGTGAATTTTCTACACCAACTGTGCCACAAGCAGTCGCCCAGACGACCGCCAGATCGCTCAGGTATGCGTCATTCATGCTACCCAAGTTCAGCGGCATCATACCGACAGAGTACGCGTCTAGTTGGCTAAAGAGACTGAATAAGTGCGCGTCAGTTTTCGACTGGACCGACGCAGACACTTTGCTTGCCGCTAGGATGACGCTCGACGGCGTCGCCAGGAATTGGCTTATGACCCAGCGCCGCGACCTGACGACCTGGACGGATTTTCAGAAGGCGTTCATCTACAAATATTGCAAGTCCGAAACTGCTGCGTCCAGTATTTATTTAGCCTTGGCCAAGAGGAAGAAAAAGGAAGGCGAAAACTTGGAGGAGTACTTGAGTGAGATAGAAGCTCTTGGAGCCACTATCAACCTGGACGAGAGACAAGTTGTAGAATTTATGGTGAACGGACTTCCGAATGACATGTACGCGATCAAGTATGAACTGAACAAAAGCACGACAATCCAGGAGCTTAAAGCGAACTTGAAGAACTACAAGACATCGAGGATAAAAGATAGAAAAAGTCGGTTTGGACTAAACTACTTTATTAATACCATCAAGCGAAAATATATAGAGAATACTTTTTTAGACAACGTCCTTATCATATTTTTATTTGTACTCTTGCTACTCGCTATGAATCTTGTTTACGTCTATTTAATCATATGTCAGCACAATTATGTACACTCGCCGTTAATATATTCTGATCAGCGAGAGACCAGTGTGACGGTCACAAACCGAGACAAACTTACTGCAGATGGCTACTCGCCGAGTAGTACTGCCCGTCACAATCTCGGTCAAAATGGTCTCTCGTTGATCAGAATATATTAACGGCGGGTGTACATCCATGCAAAGTTTAATTCTGAGACTTCTGAAGAATAATAAAATTTTTTCAACCGCAATATTTAGTGTCTCACACATTTGAACAACCTATACGCTCCTGAATGCACGCCTAAAAAATCCGAATTCTTCCGCGAACCTACACTCGGACAGTCGCGCATATCCTTCGTCATAAAACTCCGACTGCGTTTATATAGCCCAAAAGCTCTCCGTACAGTATTCCAAGGCGAACAAAGTGCGCCTCTGTGTCTTATCTCTCGTTCCCCTCGCGCTTGGCTCACAAAGCAAAACGAGTGAAAAAAAGTATACACGTGAAGCAAGAAAAGGAGGAAGCGACGCAGGACGTATATGCACGAAAGGATGTGTATGTCTGACTGCTGCCGCCGTTGCTTCTTTTATCGAGAGGTTTTAGGACGACGTAACACGCGACGGCGGGTCCCTTATTCTTTTTCTCACACGTGGTATACTGATGCGAGCGAAAGAAACCGACCGACCCCAGGGGATCCTCGAATCTCTTTGTGACGGCTCTTTGTCTAGTGCTCGTTTGTTTGTCGCGCTGCACTGGATTGTAGAGAAGTTGATGGCTTACGATGTGAGAGAAATTAAGGGGTTGTGACTTTCTATCAGTGATTTATCACTAAAATTTTCAATTTTTTTATCGTAATTTTAATTTATTCATACATAACAATCTTCTTTACGATCTATCCACGTAACGACATACAATTTTGAAGGTATTTTCAAAAAATATACTGTAACGAGAGATTTTCAGGAAAAATGTAGCGTTCACTTTTTACAGGACAGCCGGTTTTTTTAGTACGATTTCAAAAGAATTAATCAATTAGTTCGGGCAGACCTTCTTTTACCAAGTCCAATTCAGACGTTAGATAAGATCAGCCGAGGTATTAGTCGAAAAAAAAGAAAAACTCTTTTCTAATCCCAGCAACGCTTTCAAGTAAAATTTATGAATTCAAATCACAAAAATCCCTTCTATAGACGACGTCGAAGAAGAAATATAGAGACGAGACATCGACAAGAAAACGCCTCACGCGCCAGACAATCTTATCTATAACTTTTTTCGGCGATCTTGCGCGCGCGAGGGAAACTCGCGTCGCCTCGGCGACGCCTCGACTATTTTTAAACGGTTATCCGGTTTCGTTGTTTCCGAGTATATGCGCCATATACCTACGCGTTCCAGCTAGTTTGCTCCAATTTCTATACGTCGCTTTTTGATTTACGCGCTACACCAGTGCGCTGCTGCTGCTGCCGAGGATTATAATTATTATTTGGGGCTGGTGAGTGTCGGTTTGGTAACTGGGGCGAGAATTTTTACGGCGGTGCAGTCTTTGCTCAAAAATTTATGGAATGAAGTTATTTTTGATGTGGTATATAGGTGCTGTGCGAACTCGTAAAATATCGCGGGCGTGCTGTGAAGTGAAGTGCGCTGGTATAAACGTTGCAAAACGCTCGAGGCTTATGAGAATATATAGGAGAGCTTATAATATATGCGTACTTGCAGCATTAATTCAGTTTGGTAATTTCGTGTTTTATTGTTTTTTTCTTAACGAGAAATAATTAATGATAATTAATGATAAGTTAATTTTCATTATAAGAATATTATTTAGTTGAAAAATTACTTGCTCATATATTCTTGAATTTCTCGAGGGTTTACGACACGACACTATCGCACCTCGAGAGGCCTTTTAAAAATGATAGGTACTCGCCTCAAAAAAGTATACCGATATAGCCTTCTTTCTCCGCCAAAACTCACAATCTCGCGAATAAACACACAAACAAGTGCCGCTAAATTAATCCTCAGGCTTTAAGAGAACCTTAAAAATCCTCACTTTATCACATGTCCACTCCTCCACTAAAAATCGCAGCTATACACTCGCCCTTACATTTCTCACCTCGTTATCTGCCGATCAAGTCTACCGAAAAAACGCACCTCAAAAAAAAAGTGACGAAGTAATGTGTCTCTTGACTCTAATATTTGAGACACTTTTCGAGCGTGTGAAGAGCAATCAAAAAAAGGGAGTCAGTGTAACGCCGTCATAAAATTTAACAAGTGCATGTTGACCCTGTAGCAACAAGTGCAGCGGGTCGACTTTTCGAAGGAGAGTGAGAAAAAAGAGTATAGCTGCAGCAGGTGAGCTCTATACATGCACAGCAGCAGTATATATAGTCCCGCTGATCTAGATAGTGATCGCGAGCATGAACTTTCTTTTTTCTCGCGCGCGCTTAGCTCCTGCGAGACAAAGGACAGGTCTCTCTCGCGACTGCATCAGGACTTTCTTTTTTTTCCTTGGCTTCGGGAAAACGGTGATGATGTCTTGCTTTTCTTTTCAATGGTGATAGAACTGATGATGCTATACTGTCTTTTTTTTGGAAGGGGGATGGTGTGTGCTTGACGGCTGATTGAGGAGATAATAAACGAAGGGGGACATTGATGAAAGCGATGCGATCCTGTCAATTAGATAATGAGCTGAGGGAGAAGAGTGAGAGCTTGGAATCGTGCTTGACTACTCTCTTGCGGTTTTTGCGGGCAAAGAAGAACGTTACTTCTTCGAAGATGGCTTTTTTTATCGGTGTGAGACGTCGAATCGGACTATAAAATGAGGAACTCGCGTTAACTAGCACTTTTATTTTTATACGTGCATGTGTGCTGCAGGCTTTAAAATAATCAAAAATAATCAGACATAAACAAACAATTTGAAAGTCGTGCGTGTGCGATGTTCTCTCTAATAAATACTCTCCAATCAGCCTCGCAGTTTATGCCTCACTGCGCTTTCTTCGCAATACACACACACATATCCAATATCGAATTAATACCATCGCCGTGTGTAAAACATAAAACTCAAGTAATTGAATAATCGCGATCCTCTCATCCTCTCCCGTAAATATACGTCAATTAGGCTAAACGCATCCGATCAAGTCTAACCTTCACCCGCGAGAGAAATATCCTGACGCAAAACGTCGCTCATTTAACCGGGCGACGTCACGGCTATATGCCTGGGAAAGGTGAGCCGTTGCTATACACGCACCTGCTGCAGCAGCGGGTGGAGTGAAGATAGCGACGCTTATCGCTACCTTTGCTCCGGTGTGTATTAACCGCTCCGTGACACGAACTGTGTCTATCTCTCTGGTGATGTGGCGTTGCAGGCCTTTCCACCACACTTCCTTTTGCTATGGTGGTTTGCTTCTTTGTCTTTGACTGATGCGATGCGGGAGGAAGAAGCCTATACTGACGATGCTTGTTTTTCTTATACTTTTGCTTTTCAAACGAATAGAAGAAAGTCCCATGGAAATCACCCAGTGAGAAATCTTTGCGTGTCCTGTCTGTGTTAACTGCACTCTGATGAGATGTATGACTTGAGTATGTGTGTATGTATTTATAAGGTATATAGAAAAAATATGATATTCGTTTCCTCATTTCTTTTTCGGCGTATATAAATGGATTTATTATTCGTTTTAATTTTCACATTTTCCTGCTTCGTTATTATTATTCCATCGCAATTTTCGTTAGCGTGAAATCCATAATTTCCACACGGAGGAATTCCGTATGGTGAAAGGTGCAACAACAAAACTTCATTTATCTTCGAGACCTTGTGCACACATCGAGCCAAACTATGTATAATATTATGAAAATCCAGCATCTGAATTATTATCTTCCCCCTTTCCTATAGAGGTTACACGCGCGCACTAAAGATCGTTTGCAATAGCTGCGCGTAAATCATATAACGAAGATCGCGCGCGCGCGGCGAGCAAACTTCATCCTAAAATTAACAAATTAATTTTAACTTTCGTTTAGCGAAGTACAAACTATTTATAGTGACGGTCTAACACGTGTATATGTTTCGACATTCCATGCGATATCGACGAGAGAAGGCTCGAGATGCTTGTGAAAAATATGCAAATTATACTACGGTTTTTATGTATACACACGAGGACTCGGGATCTATTAAAAATATTTTTATATGCTTCCAGCGCTTGAACGACATGAATTTATGGGAATTTTAAGGAAAGCATTTCGTTTGAGAAGAAGACCGAACTGGTAATATATTATACGAGCTTTTGCGGTTTACCAAAAATCGGTCTATATTTTTTATATCGTTCCTGGCAATCTACGCCATTTGATTAATGTTCCCAAAATTTTTTTTGTGTCTTATACACACGCTTATCCGGAATCCCTCCTTTCGATCGTATTGCAAAATCTGATAATTCAATTTGCTTATATACACAAAGTTAGAACCACTTCCAAAAACGGTCGCAGCAGCAGCAACTATATCCCCTTCGCGAAATAAAGCGTTCTCACGCGCGTGGCTTGCAATTATTGCGCAGAAGGTGCCACGTAATTCGCTTTCATCCGATACCAGACGACTCGAAGCTCTCGATTTGCACGCGCACCTACACGCGAGAGCCGTTTTGTATATATACATATATTCAAAACTCTCGTGTCGTTTCGTCAGCAAGAGATATATAGGTATATATACACGTGATTTTCCATTAGCCTTTGTTTATTGAAATTTCATATGCTACACGTGCTCACGATTAGTCTTCCCCCGCGCGCGTGGGGCGACGTCGACGATATGCATCTCGTTAATGCGTACCTGTAACCGCGGATTTTCTTTGTATATAAGCATGTATGATGGGGTTATAGGAGAGACTTTCTCGATATCGGCTGTTTCGAAAATAATTGAGATTTCTTGTTGTGATATGGGAGAGGCCGAGCGGAGCTTGCATAAATTAGAGGATGATTGATTGTTTGTTATATATGGAGTCGTTTTACGAAGGCGATGCGGTGGGATTGTAATCGCGATTTTCCATAAAGTGCTTCGATATGGAATTGGATGTATTTTTTCAACCATATAAGTCTATAAGTATATAATTATTTGAATATATTTGGTTTCGTTCTTCTGAAGCAAACTTCGCCACGAAATCGTAATTTTTCAAGGGGAATCGTGACTTACAACATTTTACATTAGGTCTGACGTAATGTGTATTGTAGCTCATAAATATAGGTACGCCATTATCACGAATCGTCGGACCATTATCACGATAATTAATACAAGGCAATAATAAGCGTCAATTAATTCATATCAATCGATCGGATCTCTTTAAAGTATACTCGAAGCGACGTCACTTTTTTCGCTACAAAAAAGAGATGCTCATATTCAATTGCATCTCACAACAAGACGCAATATTACATTCACCATACTAAGTACAAACACTTACGCAGGCTATACTCCGAAAACCATAAACTCAGATTTCGCAATCGCCGGACGAGCCGAAGAAAGAAAAAAAAGAACCACCGAGTAGAAATTACACACATTGTACGTATACACGATAGCAAGTGCAGAACAGATGTTCAAGCCAGCGCGTCGTCTCTCTTCCACGATACTTTGCTTCGATGAAAATTTCACGTTATAAAAGAGTGCGCTCGTGCGTTCAGCCAACCGTATACGCGCGCTACTATTTTTCAATTCGAAAAAATAATCCTCGGTGAAATAAACAAATGAACCGCAGTATTATAGGCGCCAAAGAAAAATTCGGGATGAAATAGAGAAAGAGAAAAACGAGGTTAGGAATTCGGGGCGTAAATATACTGGCGGATACACTGATGAATGCTTGCGGGAGTGGCTGCACGTGATTCTTTGATTGTTGGGCTTCGCGCCGGCTTATGTGTTTGCTCGTCTGGAAAGTGATTTAGCGCCGCCGGCGCGTTGGATTCTATATATATAAAGTATTTCGTATTTTCGGTCCTTCTCGAATTTACTGGCTTTTTCACCTTGAATTCGCGGAGATGAGTTTTTAGAATCTTCAGAGCCATTTCTTAGAATGACTTGAAAATCTGTATACGTATATGTAGGAACAAACGAAACGCGTGTATAATAGTATAATAAAAGTATAATAGTATAAGAGTGACAGACTCATCTCTCAACTTCTGGCACTTACCGGTTCGGTCAAATGATTTACGATGTAATTGCGACGAGAACTCACAGCGGGGAACTGTAATTTTCGTGTGTACTTATACTTACGCCAAGTGCCAAAATACTTCCTTTTTTTCGTCGCCGTTGTCGTTGTTCGCAATCGTAATTTACGCTCCTCATGATGATTCGCGCGGGAGAGAAAAAATTTATTTCGCTTCAAGGTCGAGTTGGAAGGAATTTTTCGCAGGAAAAGGATGTATGGAAGTGTTGGTCGTGTGGATTCCACACAGGATTTTGGAATATTTTACGTTTTAATGAGCCGAGATAATTCCTAATTAAGACTGCGCGCGGTGCTGCAGCCTATTGAGACAGTGTAACTATATAGTTGCGTGACGCGATAGTTGTAAATTCCGTCTTTTATGCCGAGGAGTAATGATAATTTTCACGAAACACATTGTGAGCTTTGGCGTAGGACAGAAATTAATTAGAATGTGTGCATGCAATGTACACAACTACGTCAATTAGTATATGTATAAATGTATATAGCTCCTCCCATCGTAAAAGTCTTATAAATTTTAAAATCGAATTGATCAGCAATATACAGACTTCAGACATCCCTCTTCACACATCAATCAATCAATAAATCCCGTGAAATCGTTCTCCAAAATATTTCATCCGCCAACACCAGACTCTAGTTCTCTGCTCTTTTCCGGCAACTCTCTCTCTCTTTCTCTCTGCGGTCGGTTTAATTTTAATGCCTAGGAGCCGCGAGAGCGTCTCCGGAGTTCGCTATTTTCGTGCCGCGGCGTTGACAACGAGTTATGCCAACGAGTTCGGAATGACGGTATAGAGCGGGAGTACTATACACTCTCGACTCTCATCCGCGCCGCGTGCACTGAACCTTTTAAAAGATACGCTCGGCCGAGCCGACGCTGCTGGACATTTACTTTATGGTTCCGGTGCGCTCGAGCTTTTCAATAATAATATTATACCTCGTGTCGTACGTGTCCTCTGGATTTTGGCAGATTTTTACTTTCCGAGCATGTTATACAATAATTGTGTCATAACATATACACTACTACTGTTCTGATCTAAATAAAGTCATCGCTGACAAGCTATGATTATAGATGATTTTATCCGGGATGATTCAGCCAACGGTATAATATTCCAGGGGATAACGATTTTTATAATTACAACTCGTCGTAAAAAAATACATACTCACAATTATGCACATCGGGTAGCTAGATCTACAGATGCATATCTAAAAGTATACGGAGATGAGAATTCCCTTTTCAAACTCAACGTCCACGGAAATTTTTCAACAATCCAGAGTATAAATAGTCAACCCAGCTCGCAATTAACCCATTCATCCGCAGTCCATTCATAATACTTCTCTCGCACTAAAATACCCTTATATACAGCCAGGTCGTTAGCGATCGAGTTCTGGCTGTGTAATAATCGACGGGAGTAAACGGTACTCTCGCGTTTTTTTTTCTATCTCCACGATGCCGTCCGTGTATATAGTATAGACGCTCTAGGGAATCAAGCATTAAGCCGTTAACGGCTGCGAGGCGATGCTCAATCGATTGATCGGCTGCTGCCGCCGCCGCTGCTGCTGTAGTCGAGTGTTGAACTGCACGAGGTAGTAGTCCCGTATATCCTCCTCCCGGGCTGATCGTTTCTCGTAGTTGTTGTAATGAACGGGCTTTTTGCAGCTTAGCTTGACTTGGTTTACTTGCTACGCTCTAGGCTATGTTGGGATGGAATGACAGGGTTTTAGGGGAGAATTGATGCTTGTTCATGGGAGGAGAGTTATTATTAAAGGAAGTTCTTGCGATGATCTGTGCGACAATTAAATCGGTATTGTTAAGAAGTGTCGTAAAATGAATGGTTCGTTGTACGGGTGGTTTATATAGTATACCTCAGAGTTTTATGTAGTTAAAGTTATTGCGGTCTATTATACTATACAGTCTGATCTGACGAAGAGTCTTTTAGTATATAATATAATGTGTAATGAGCGAAAATCTTTAATTATACAAGGAAAAAGACTTTCGTTTCATATGAATAATATCGAAAGAGCAGCAGCCGCATACTTATATATACTACTCACACAATTGTATACGTTTTGTGCTTCTGAAAGTCGCAGCAAATTACCCTCTGTTAACATTCCTCCCATCTCGTTACGGTATCAATAAAAATATTTCTCTTTTTATCTGTTCCAGGTAAGAAAATTTCCTCGCGCACAGCAGCAACCGACAACATCAGTCTGTTATTCTCTCGAGTAAGAGAGACTGGTTTAGCACAGCGTGGACTGCTGCTCGTCTCTAATGTGAGTCAAACACAGCGTTTTTGCAAAACTTTACGATCCACAGCGAAATTTATCGATCGACCCGCTGGCTTCGTTTTACGCGTCCCCGCAGCATCAGCTTGTGTGTCGTGACAGGATATGCTTCTAAATGAGGTTATCTACTTATCCAGTGAGTTACGTGTGTGTCGATATTATGTGATCTACAAAATTAAATTTCCTCGAGGATAATTAGATTTGTTACCTATATGACGAGAGATGGCTATTAAATTAAAGAAATTAATTCAGTGTTGTTATAGTTATGGTGATGGATGTAATGATACAACCGCGATCGTTTTCGAATTAGCATACATTTGAATAGAATAGAAGAACACACGCAGACACACTCGGATACCTGCATATCTCCAGCATTTTTCAAACCTCAAAGAATATTCTTACGAGCACCGCGAGCACGCGGAAACCTCTCGCGGGGACACCTCTGGCTATATATATACAACATTAAAAACGCCGCGATTGAGAAGAATTGCGAGCGACAGCAGCTTTCCCGAGAAGACCCGCGAGTGCAGCAGTGACTGCATTCTTTCGCGATCCTCTCCTCCTCCTCCTCCTCGATGATGATTATCGGCTCCTGACTGCCGGCCAGTGTATATAGATATGAATCGAGTCAGTTGCAGAGAGGCTTCGTTCGAGAGACTACTGGCCGGTCGATCTTCAGACTCGTTTTATTGGGGGAGTGATGGGAGGCATTTGATAGGAGGGAATGTTTTGATAAACGCTGTGCCGAGTGCGCGCATAGTCGAGGTGTAATATCGGGGGATCGGTATATGATAGTAGGTTGCGTTGGGGTCTATATACCTATGGAATTTCCGAGGTGAACTTTGTTTATGCAGTCCTTTTTTTTATACAAATTTTGAAGGTGAAGCTTTTGTAACTTAACGATCCTTATAGCAATGAGAAATTTCTTGTATGTAAACATCTCTACCCTGGTAGAAAACAAACCAACCACAATGGCCCATTCGCCAATGGTTGGCCAACGCGTTTGCAAGCCGCTGCCCAACCAATTCTAACTATTAGAAGCCTGGCCTGTGTGCATTGGCAAACATACACTCTGCAGCTGATGCCGCGCATGCGCGCTATAGCCCACTCATAGCAGCTCTTGCGAACACCTTTTCACATAACCTCAAAATTTAATGAAGTTTATACTCACTTAAAATCTAATTCTACGATGTCAAAACCATATTATTGTTCGATCTAATGCTTGTTTATTAATAATAGAGTCATGTAAATAAATTATTTGAGTATAGGAACTGATGATTTATTATCTTCTTGTACGAGTTTTAAAATTGGACAGTCGTTGCCCACAATAGAGAGTGTAAAAGCGTGACGAAATAAAGGCGTCTGTTGGCCAATAGCTGCTGGAACTGTTGGCCAGACTTCATAAAATTGGCCTGCGATTGGCGAATCGTTCGTGATCGTTTCTACCAGGGTAGTATAGGCAATTAAACGACTGAAAGTGATAAAACTGACGATAAAGCAATTCGAACTTTGTCTAAACCCCGGCTTTCCCCTCCTAAAAAAGTAAGGAAAGTAAAATCCGAAATAAAACTAATCACCAGCCATCTCCTCACATCAATCCAAACAACCTCTTTCCTTATAGCTAGCAAACTCTTCCTATCGAATCAACACATCTCATCCCTCGAAAAAAAAATGCGCGTATCGATAGGAAATCAAAAAATCAACCTGTTCACGGAGATTCAACGAAGCGATCGTCCTTTCATCGAAAGCCTCGTGCCGGCATTTCAATTTCCCGTTGCTGTACGCGCGCGTAATGCCAGGTCTATCCCTGCGGCTTCAGAGCCATCGACTTCCCTCCCAGTCTCTATCTGTGTATGTGTGTGGAGTGTAACGGGACAGGAACCAGTGGAATATAAGCTTTTGTGCGTGTGCAGGTGTGTGTGAAAAGTGGAGGATTTCGTGATGGGAAGTGGCAATGATCGCAAGCTGGGATTAGACTCTCGATGCTTTTGGTTGCATGTAGTAGATTGTTTCTTTTATTTTTATTCTCGTTCAGTTGAAATACCAGCTGGTGGTGGCAGCTCATTCATCGGTTTTGCTGTTTGTTTATTGCGCTTATATACGCGCACACTTTATCTTAATCGAGACCTATACACATGGCTATATGAAAGAAATTGCTGGGCTGAGGATCTTGATAGATGTTATGTATATTGATGCCGCTCTATAGAGCATTTTATTTTCCTCAAATTTATCACGTTTTGCTCTCTCTCTCTCTCTCTCCCCTGAGCGTCGGTATACGAT